>LR753336.1:1625216-1695581 GCA_902729485.2 Mus minutoides | reverse complement strand
GCTTGCTCAGCCTGCTCTCTTATAGAACCCAAGACTGCCAGCCCAGAGATGGTCCCACCCACAAGGGGCCCTTGATCACTAATTGAGAAAATGCCTCACAGCTAGATCTCATGGAGGCATTTCCCCAACTGAAACTCCTTTTTCTGTGATAATTCCAGCTGTGTCAAGTTGACACAAACCTAGCCAGTACACTTGGTAAGTTCAGAGTTCTGTACTTAAATGATCTTCTATAATAGCTTGCATTTATCAACCTAAAAAAAAAATCTACTTGGATCTAAAAATATCTTAAAATTGTTTTTAAATCCTCTACAACTTAAGCTTAATTGTGAGACTATAGCTATCTAGTCTTCAGCCCCATCAGAGACTTGAGAAAGAATAAATATTAGCTGAGTATGCAGGAAGTGCAGGCAAACAGCTTTGAAAACTATAAAAATGACATGGAAAGCTGGTTTTCTGAAGAGCTAATGAAAAGTTCTCCATAACGATGCAGGATCATCTGTGGCCTTCTAGTCTGGTTTATGACAGACGTTTTTGTGATGCATGAATTATGAAGGACTTGCCTTCCTTGTTCTGACAAAGCCCAGCAACCGACTACACTGTGTCCAGGTTGTCTAGTTTGTCTGCAGTTGAAGCAAGAGCAGACTCTTGCCCAGTGGTTAGCTTGCCACTTTTGAAATGAACCCCATAGGGAGGATCTTTGATGCTCATCATCTTCTTTGAATGGGGATGCTCTCAGGAGCAGACATGTCTCATTGACAGAAAAGACTTATATTAGAAAAAAATAATCTTTCAATGCCATATGTGGATCTCTGAGGTTTTTTGTTTTATTTATTTATTTTATTTTTATTTTTATTTTTTTTTTGGTTTTTTTGAGACAGGATTTCTCTGTATAGCCCTGGCTGTTCTGGAGCTCACTTTGTAGATCAGGCTGGCCTCGAACTCAGAAATCCACCTGCCTCTGCCTCCCAAGTGCTGGGATTAAAGGTGTGCACCACCACACCAGGCTCTCTGAGGGTTTTGAGGACCAACTATTTATCTATAGTATATCTAAATAGGCAAGCATTGTTTGTTTCTACCTATTTAGTATCTATTTGGCTTTGAAAATATCTTTCTATAATTAATTAGTATCTAGCATGACCATGTATTTGATTGACAATTAACTTGCATTTCTTTTTTGTTTTGTTTTGTTTTGTTTTGTTTTGTTTTTCAAGACAGGGTTTCTCTGTGTAGCCCTGGCTGTCCTGGAACTTGCTCTGTAGACCAGACTGGCCTCAAACTCAGAAATCCGCCTGCCTCTGCCTCTGCCTCTGCCTCTGCCTCTGCCTCCCAAGTGCTGGGATTAAAGGTCTGCACCACTACTGCCCAGCTTTAACTTGCATTTCTTAATTATCCTAAACACTTTGTGATAGCTTTCAAGGACTGGAACTTCTCATTGTATTTTTAAACAAATTGCATAGGTTCTATACTTTAAATAAGAATTGTTGGGGGCTGGTGAGATGGCTCAGCGGGTAAGAGCACCCGACTGCTCTTCCGGAGGTGATAAGTTCAAATCCCAGCAACCACATGGTGGCTCACAACCATCCATAACGAGATCTGGCTCCCTCTTCTGGAGTGTCTGAGGACAGCTACAGTGTACTTACATATAATAAAATAAAATAAATCTTTAAAAAAAAAGAATTGTTACATATATAAATAGTATGTTGTAACCAAATATAACCTTACTTTCATATCAATATAGAAAGATCTATACCAATGTGCCCGAGCACACCCAGCATTCAGGTCACTGAGGAAGGCAGTGAGGGGTATGGTGTTGGTGATTGGGATTGGTGCTAATAACAGGCTAATGGGACCACTCACTGAGAACAGTGGGTGATTTGCAGGGTCAGAAGTGCTGATATAACAAAACTTAATTATCTGGGGCCAGCAAGAATGCTTGGTGAGAAGCTCTGAACTCTTTTAACTCTTAGGAGGCTGGCAAGAAAGAAAAGGGGGTAGAAAGTCATACACACACACACACACACACCTTACTTGGCTAGCTTGACTACTAATTTCATACTTATATACATATACATATATCAACATATGTATGTACATATGTACAGTAACAAAAATTAATCCTAAAACGGTCTCTGGGGCAATGGCTCACCAGGGCACACCCATCAAAGATGAGCAAGATGGAGGGTCTTCTCCAGGGAGCTCCCTGAAGTTTATCCAGCATGGATAGTAGTAGTACCTCTCTAGTTTAAGAATAGATTCAATAATCTACCCTTAAGACTATCATTTCTATACTAATCCTATATAGACAGACATATATACATATTGTACATACATACAAACAGACATATACATACATTGGATGAATGGAGCAGAGATCCAATAGCCACACTTTTTCTTCCAGCCTTTTTAAACCTTTTTAGACAAAAGTTCTCTATAAAATTACCTTATAGATAAAATGTTACACAAAAGGGGAGTTACAAAAGGATGTTGATAGTAACAAGTTGATGTGATAGTTATAAGTTCAAGACAATGGTTTCACATGGCCTTGTTTTATCATGGTGCACACCTGTGTGACCTAGAATGAATGTTGTGCCTTCATCATAAATCTGTCCTAAGACTTTCTTCTTAGTGTAGTTTATGAACACTTGTTGTACTCCTTATTATGCAGCCTTAACTTACTATTCTATGAGAAGGGCACATTCTATTCTTTAGTCTAACTTTACTACATCTTTCTGGCAAAACAACTAAAACCATCTCCTTAAACTTTCTTCCTAAAATTTTATGAATTAAATCAGGAACTCTGCAAAGTTATTAATTCATCTAAATGACATTAATTCATGAAAGCTCATCTTCATGTTGATCTGCAGGAAAATTTCCTAATAGGGTGGCTAGCACCCTGGAAGCAATAACACCAGGTTATAGGCAGTGAGGGTCTCCTGGTGTCCACGCACATTAGGCCAAATAAATGAGGAGTATGGCAAAGACAAACATGAAAAAGCACATCAGTAGCAATCCTAGGATGAAGTCTCTGGGGCAATGGCTCACGAGAGCACACCCATCAAAGATGAGCAAAATGGAGGGCCTTCTCCAGGGAGCTCCCTGAAGTTCTTCCTGTATGGCTAGTAGTACCTCTCTAGTTTAAGAATAGATTCAATAATCTACCCTTAAGACTATCATTTCTATACTATTCTTATATCCCCAAACATTCTCTGCCCTTTCCCCCTTAACATTAGATAAGATAACTAAGGAAAGACAGGGTGGAATCTCCTATACTTTGTCTCCTCTCTGATCAAGATCATTAGCAACTTGCAACCAAACCCCTTTTAATGACAATCATCATCCAATGAACAATAACCACCCACACATTTTGGGAAATGGGGCATCATTCTCTTAAAATGGATTTTGGCTGTCTGTGGCATCATTTTCCTTTCTTTGAGGCCCAAGTAAGTAGAGATATTGGCCAGTCTTATGAGAGCTAGCTGTAATATTTGCTGTCTAGTCTCTGTGTGCTGTGAAAGTAGAGGCTTAAATGAAGTCCTGACTGGAACACTCTGAGGCTGGATCACTTGAGATCACCTGGATCAGCAGCTTTCTTTGAAGGTATCTTGGAATTAAGTTTTGATGAAACAGCTATTCAGACAGTCTGAGGGTGGACCAAGTAGGATGCTGTAAGAAAGGTCTCAGCATCTCAATATATTCCAGGATGAATTCTGTGAGGGATGTTCCACTTCACTGGTGTCCAGTCCTTTACTTATGTAAACATATTAACTTTAAGAGTTAATATACATTTTGCATTAACATATGTATGGGATGTGCAATGAGCAAAGATTCACTAAGTATGATTCTCTGCTCTTTGTATGGGCAGGTGAAAGGCATTTGTCTTTCTTTATATGTTACTTTGGACTGCATTGCTATCTTAGTTTGTGTTTTATTGCTATGAAGACACCCATGACCAAGACAATGCTTATAAAAAAATATTTATTTGGGGCTGGCTTACAGTTTCAGAGGTTCAGTGCATTATTATCATAGCAAGAAGTATGGCAGCCTGCAGGAAGAAGCTAAGAGTTCTACATCTTGATCTTCAGGTAACAGGAGGCCACTGTCATTTGCATTGCACTGGGCAGAGCCTAAGCATAGGAAGGGAATTCTAAGCCCACCATTCAGTGATTCACTTCTTCCAACAAAGCCACATCTACTCCAACAAGGCCAGTCCTCCTAATAATGCTACTCCCCACGGGCCAAGAATTCAAACACATGAGTCTATGGGGGTGCAAACCTATTCAAATCACCACAATAACCAAACTGTAATACATTTTCATTCATGCCATAAGAAAGGATGGCATGGCAAGTCCTGAGAATTTAGTAGACAACAAGATTTATTAGAAATGAAGAGCTCAAGTTCTGGCTGGAGACATTGTCATTCCTCAGCCCGTTTCAGAGCTGTTCCTGTGTAGAGGGTTCAGCAATACGCGTTATCTGTTGTTTGTCCTCTTGATTTCTTTGTTCCTCTCTGCAGCCAAGATCATCAGGGGTCCTCCCCTCATCAAATCTGATTTTTATAAGTTTGGGTAGAATCCTCAGTTTGTTTTCTCCTATTAAAACAAATAACAAAACATCCTAACACATTTTTGTCTTCACTTCTGAAGTTAGGGCATCCTTAACATAAACATGGTGATTTAGTTCAGCAGTTTTTTCTATCATATAATGTCTCTTAGCAGCTGTCTTTTTCCCCCTCATTAGGATTTAAAATTTTTAAAGTTAATAAAGCATTATGTAATTGTCTTGGTTAGGGTTTTACTGCTGTGAACAGATACTATGACCTATACTTGTAAAGGACAGCATTTAATTGGGGTTGGCTTACAGGTTCAGAGGTTCAGTCCATTATCAAGGTGGAAACATAGTAGCAACCAGACAGAAGTGGGGTTGGAGGAGCTGAGAGTTCTACATCTTTATCCAAAGGCAGACTGGCTTCCAGGCAGCTAAAATGAGAATCCTAAAGCCCACACCCACAGTGATACACTTCCTCCAACAAGACCACAACTACTCCAACAGTGCCACACCTTCAAATAGTGCTACTCCCTGGGCCAAGCATATTCAAACCACCACAGTAATCTATCTCTGGGAGTCTTTGTTACCCCTTTCTGGTTAGTAAGCATCTCTTTGAAGGTACAATTAGATCTCTCTACAACTGCTTGTCCTACAGGATTGTGTAGTACCTATGTTTTTTATTATGGAATGCAAAAAAAGCTTCATTTTACTAGAAACATGGGGAAACATTGTCAGTTTTAATCTAAACAGGTATTCCCATGGTTGCCATAACTTCCAATAAATATGTAATTCAGAACTTGCTCACTGAATCAGCTCTTTAGAACTTAAAGTATTTGCCCACTGAAATCTCAAATATGTCTATGGAATGTCACACATATTTTAGTTTTCCAACCTTTGTAAAATGAACCACATCCATTTGCCAAATTTAATTTCTTTGGGTAACCTTTGGGTTAGTCACCGCAGGTAATGGAGTTTGGCTATATAAAGAAAAAGAAGGACATTTTATCATAATTTCCTTAACTTGTTGCCAAGTGATAGAAAAATCTCTTTTTAAACCTTTGTTGTGAACATGGTATTTTTTATGGCATTCTGAAGCTACTAGCACATTTCCTATCAATAGCTGATCAATTTCATTATTACCTTGAACTAGAGGGCCTGATGGACTTATATGGGATCTGATGTGTTATATACAATGGATGGTTTCTACTTCTGATCAATTATTGTAGTTGAGTAAACAGTGAAGTTAATTTTGAATCATCCTGAATAAGTTCAGCAGTTTCTATATGCAAGACAATTCTTATTAAGAAATTCAGGAAAATCTAACAATACCCTGAGAATGGTATACAACTCTGATTTTTTAACTGAAGCATATTTGTGCTTTGAATGGCTCCGCTTATTTTTTCTCACGTGTCAGGAAAATTCGAAATTATTTGCATTAGTATAAGATGTAAGCACTTCAGGAATTGATGTTCTTTTTACTATATGGGGAGGGGATTTCTCTTTTGTATAAACTAAAGTCACTTGCTTTTAGGATATTTGCTGTTAATTTCTCCCAAATAGATGCTGCAACCTCTTTATCAATTCTTGATTTACCTATAATGATACAAATTCAGCATTAGTATGAGGCATGATTTCTGTTGGATCTGCTCCTGACAACGGACAATTCTTCCTTTTATAACTAATTCAGATATTTCAGATATTAAATTAGATAGAAAATTAGAAATCCTATCTTTTTAATGTAAGTTTTTAATTTTTTTTGTTTTTTTGTTTTTTGTTTTGTTTTGTTTTGTTTTTTCGAGACAAGGTTTCTCTGTATAGCTCTGGCTGTCCTGGAACTCACTTTGTAGACCAGGCTGGCCTCGAACTCAGAAATCTGCCTGCCTCTGCCTCCCGAGTGCTGGGATTAAAGGTGTGCGCCACCACGCCCGGCAGTTTTTAATTTTTTTACTTTGTATTCTAAGATCCATTATAAAATACTGTCTTCCCTTTGCATAATGAAACGAGTGCAGTAAGATAAAGACTTTATGGGAAAATAACCAAAATATAATCCCCAGTGAAGTCTCCTGAAGCCTCTGGGTTTGGGGGAGGCTTTTAACAAGCAGCAGCATGGAGCCCACCTGACAAACCTAGAGATTCGAGGCACTGTGGACCCTCTGGTGTTTGACGAGATGCGATCTCTGGCTGAAGCCTTTGCAGCAGGTGCCGCAGATGAAGGGCCTTTCCCCAGTGTGGACCCTACGGTGTCTTTCGAAGAGTGAGGGCTGACTGAAACCCTTCCCACACTCCTGACACGCGTAAGGTTTCTCTTCCTTGTGGACTATCTGGTGAGAACTTAGCCCCGTACGCTGGCTGAACTCCTTCCCACACTCCTCACACTTGAACGGCTTCTCCCCGGTGTGAATTCTCCGGTGGACATGGAGATGGGACCTCTGGCTGAAGGCTTTCCCACACGTGTCGCATTTATAGGGCTTCTCCCCTGTGTGCATTCTCTGGTGAATCTGAAGATATGAGCTCCGGCTAAAGTCTTTCCCACACACATCGCAATGAAATGGTTTCTCTCCTGTATGGATTCGCTGGTGTCCTTGGAAGCTTGAGGCTGAAGTGAAACCCTTCCCACACTCTTCACATTTATATGGCTGTTCTCCTGTATGAATTAGCCAATGAACTTGGAGACTGGATCTCTGGCTGAAGGCTTTCCCACACGTGTCACATTTGTAGAGCTTCTCCCCCGTGTGTACTCTCTGGTGAGTGTGAAGATGTAAGCTCCGACTGAAGCATTTCCCACAGACATTGCAGCGAAATGGCTTCACTCCTGTATGGACCCGCTGGTGGACTTTGAAGTTTGAGGCTGAACTGAAACCCTTCCCGCACTCTTCACATTTATATGGCTTCTCTCCTGTATGAACCCGCTGATGGCTGTGAAATCTGAATCTGAAACACTTCCCACACACGTTGCATTTGTATGGTTTCTCCCCAGTGTGGACTCTCTGGTGGGTGTGCAGGTTTGAGCTAAACCTGAAGTGCTTGCCACAGTCTCCACACTTATATGGCTTCTCTCCTGTGTGAATTCTCTGGTGGGCATGGAGGACTGACCACTGTGTGAAGGCCTTCCCACAGCTATTACACCTGTAGGGTTTCTCCCCTGTGTGCACTCTCTGGTGAGCCTGAAGTGCTGAGCTCTGACTAAAAGCCTTGCCACATTCGTGACACCAGTAGCGCTTTGTTGCTGGCTGGACACTTTTTTGAATGGAGCTATGTCTGGAGACTTCGTGTGTACTATGTACAGGGGACTTTTTTTCTACAAGGACCTGCTGATGGAGTTCCAGAGTGGGTCTGTCAATGAAGGCTTCTTGGGCCTTGCTGCACTTGTAGGACTTTCTTTCTGTGTAAACATGATGCAGGGTAACAGGTGACACAGGAAAGATAAGTTTATCAGAGTCACTGTTGCTCTGGGCTTTGTCTCCTTTATGCAGAGTATTGTTATCTTGCTGGGAAACGCAACTCATTCTGTGAATACCTGGAGCCAAGAGCCATGGCTTGGTTTTCACTGGCGTCTGCACACATTGTTTCTGATAGTTCTGTCTCTTGCTAAGATGTTTTTTACTCCAAGAACACTGAGCAATCCCAGACAGAAATTTCTGACTTTCAGTAATGCTAGAATGATCATTTGTGAGACTCTCAAGACAGCCATTGTCCTTGGAGGCCCAGGGAGGCTCCTCTGATCCCCCGTGGCAGGAGAAATGGCATTGCTCTGGGAAGTGGGATACCGTTCCTTGAGTGTTGATTACACCTTCTGGAGCTCTGACCGGTTTGTTGGCATCATGGCTTGTCATGTGCCAACACGGAAGCTGCCCCAGTGAAAGGCATCTTAATCCTGTTGTATGAAGGTACTCCATCTTGTTTGGAACTTGGCCTCCTTAAAGAATAGAGGATAGAAGGTATAATGTTTGAATATGCTTGGCCCATAGGAAGTGGCACTATTAGGAAGTATGGCCTTGTTGGAAAGGTGTGGCATTGCTGGAGAAAGTGTGTCACTGTGTAGGCAGGCTTTGAGGGCTCCTAGAGCTCAAGCTCTGCCTAGTGTGTGAGAGAGAGACCTCTTCCTGGCTGCCTGCCAAAGATGGTCTCCTTCTGGATGCCTTTGGATCAAAATGTAGAACACCCAGCTCCTTCAGGACTATATCTGCCTGCAAGCTGCCATGTTTCCCATCATGATGGCATTGGACTGAACCTCCAAAACCGTAAGCCAACCCCAACTAAATGTTTTACTTTAAGAGTAGCTGTGGTCATGGTGTCTCTTCACAGCAATGAAACTGTAATGAAGACAAAAGTTGGTACCAGGAGTTAGGTATTGCTGTGATAGGCTTGACCATGTTTTTGTTTTGAGGAATGTGGATTTTGGGACATTGGATTTGGAAAGCCATGGAATGCTTTAAGTCGGGCTTACTGGGCTATCCTAATAGGAATATGGAAGACATTGGAGATAATGATAATTTGAACTCTGGGGGCCTGTCTCAAGAGGTTTCAGAGGAGTATGTGGGCTAAAAACATTTTATTGTGATATTTTGGTAAAGAGTGTGGCTGCTTTGTGCCCTTTTCTATGGAGTCTGCCTAGGGCTAAAGTGAAGAAATTCAGATTGGTTACATTGAAGAAGGAGGCCTTAAAAAGCCTAGTATACACCCTGTTGTTCACTCTTATGAAGAGCATTCTGATCAAGGGTCAAAAGCTAAGAAAGATCCAGGCATGGTGGCGCACGCCTTTAATCCCAGAACTCGGGAGGCAGAGGCAGGTGGATTTCTGAGTTCAAGGCCAGCCTGGTCTACAAAGTGAGTTCCAGGACAGCCAGAGCTATACAGAGAAACCCTGTCTCGAAAAACAAAACAAAACAAAAAAAGCTAAGAAAGAAAAAAAAAATGTGTATGTAGTTTAAAGAGGAAAGGGGCACCAGGAAGTGTAATGATGCTAAGTCCTGTGTTCAGGGTATTAAATGGAATTAATGAAATGGCGGCCTCTGGGCAAGATCCCACCCAGCTAAGTTTACTGTTTATATGTTTGCAGTTGAACAAGGGATAGTTAGATCTTGTTAGGCGTTATTATTATCTGGTTGTTGTTTTCATTGGCACTTTTATCTGAAATAAAATTTTATCGGAACCACGATCTTGAAATAGAGGGCACATATATGATCCAGATCTTTAGGCTAAAAGATACAGGCTTATGATCTGAATCTTGAGCCGTAACGGCCATAAAAAGTTTAGGTCCAGACATTATGGTTTGTTGTGTGTAGCTTTTGCTACCCCATCTAAGCTCCAGGAATGGGCCATACTACCAGGCCCCACCCAGCTTCCCTTGAATTCACAGAAGACACACACAGGTTGTTCATTTTCAACTTGCCTTCTGACACAATTACTGGGTGCTACTATCTCCCACCTAAAAAAGCGTACCCTCAAGAGTATTCTTATTTCCATTCCTTTCACCTGCCCTAAATGTTAGTGGCTCAGTCACATCTAGACCCTGCTAAACACCTTGGACCACCTCTTGGACCACGCCATGATATGTTGGAAGATTGTGATCTGCTTTTTTTATTTCTATTTTATAGGAGATTACCATTAAGTGACTGCATGAATCTCAGAAGAGACTTTGAACTTTGGACTCATTGTTGAAGCTATGATTGATTATGGGGACTTTTAAAGTTGGGACTAAATGTATTTTGCATTCTGCTATGGCTAGGTAGGGGCCCCAATAGGGTTATGTGTTTGAAAAAGCCTATGGGTGCCTGGGAGTGGAATGTGACAGTTTGAATATGCTTGGCCCTTGGGGAGTGACATTATTAGGGGGTGGGGCCTTGTTGACAGCTCCTAGCGCTCAAGCTCTGCCCAGTGAAGAGACCCTTTTCCTGGCTGCCTGTCAAGGGCAGTCTCAAGACCTTCTGGATGCCTTTGGATCAAAATGTAGGGTGCCCAACTCCTCCAGCACCATGTCTTCTTGCAACCTGCCATGTTCCCTGTCATGATGCCATTGGACTGAACCTCTGAAACTGAAAGCCAGCCCCAATTAAATGCTTTACTTTATAATAGTTGTGGTCATGGTATCTTTTTGGAACAATGAAACCCTAACTGAAAAAGAACTTATCAGCAAGGATATCCACATTGAATGTCTGAGTCCAGATTCTTCTCTGGACACATTTTCTAGAGACCAGCATTGAAGGTGAACATCTAAGAGTTCTGAGGAACAAAGGTCTACAACAAAGCCAGAGCCCGCTCAGGAGCAAGCCACCACTGACCATGGTGGGAAATCTGGGGTCAGCCCAGGAGCAAAGGTTCAAGGTCGCCTTGGAACTCTGATGAATGTCCATGTGTAACTGTGCAAATAGATAAAGGTCTGGTCAACAGAGGCAAATGCAGAATGAAGAGGGTGAACAGGAGACACATGTAAAGCTGCCTCTCAGGGGGGGGGGGGGCTGTGAAGACTCCTGAGGAGACAAATGCAGACAGGGGTGGGGGCATTATCACTCCACAAGGGAGAACTCTGAGCAGAAAAAAGGTTAGCAGCTGAGACACAAAAACAGAACCAGAAAAAAATGGAGATAGGCAGAGCTGGAGTGTGAGGCCCTAGAAAGGGGAGGCTCCAGTCAGGCACAGGGGATGAAGCCTGTCACCTTAATTCTTGGAAAGCTGAGGGAGGGGGAAATCACAAATTTTGGGCAAGCCTGGGCTACATAGCAAGACCTTGCCAGGAAACAAAAAACTGAAAACAACTTGATTTTACTGAGTGAAATAGAAAGTCAACAGTTTGAGGCAGGGAGGGGTACAATGGACTCTTTGACTAAGGCAGGTAGGAAGCACCCTATACAAAAGTACAAAAAGTGTTGGGGTATTTGGTGGCTGCACTTCACTATCTGGATCAAGGACACAGGAAAAAGCTTGTGGAAACGCCTTGCAGCTAAGGAAAGGCACTGAGGCCAGATGTGTGTCAGGGGTGTCCCTGCATGGAGGCCCTGAGAAGCCATTGTGTGAAGCTGTGAAGGTGAAGTCTGGATTGCCTTGCAGACCCCAAGAGGTCAGAGGTGCCAGAGGAATGGAATACCTCCAAGGAAAGCCGCTAACAGGGAGAAGAACCGGCCCAAGGGAAAGAAGTGTGCTGCAGTCAAAAGAGCTGGAAGGAGTTGGGGAGCTGCAGGGCGCTATGACATCCCAGAGATGCAGAGTTTGGAGTTTGCTCTCATGGTTTCTGTTCTTGCTTAGGTTCAGTATTTCCTCACTGGACTCCCTTTCCTCCCTGTATGATGGATTCTGTGATCTGCATTTTTATTTTAGTTTTGATTGTACAGAAGTTTACAGTTAAGAGATTCCATGAGTCCAGAAGACACTTTAAACTTTGGACTTTTTTTTTTTAAAGATTTATTTTATTTATTATATGCAAGTACACTGTAGCTGTCTTCAGACACTCCAGAAGAGGGCGCCAGATCTCGTTACAGATGGTTGTGAGCCACCATGTGGATGCTGGGATTTGAACTTATCACCTTCGGAAGAGCAGTCAGGTGCTCTTACCTGCTGAGCCATCTCACCAGCCCCTAAACTTTGGACTTTTAAATATCATTGAGACTGTGATAGACTCTGGGGACTTTTGTGGTTGGACTGAACGCATTTTGCATTCTGCTATGGCTACAAGCCTATAGGGGTCAGGGAGTGGAATTCGGTGGTGTGAATAGGTATGGCCTGCATACACTCATGTGTTTGAATGCTTGGTCCATAGGGAATGGAGAGGCTTGGCAGGGATCTGGAGGAGAAAGAGGAAATGTGTCAGAGTGGGTGGGCTTTGGAGATTCAAATACTCAGGCCAGGCTGAGTGTCTCTCTCGTCCTGCTGCCTGAAGATCTGAATGGACAACTTTCTGCTACCATGTTGGCCTGGATGTTGCTCTGCTCCCTACCATGATGACAGTGGACTACACCACAGAAACAGTTAACAAGCCCCAATTAACTGCTTTCCTTTCTGGAGTTTCCATGGTCATGGCATTGACTGACACACACACTCACACTCACAAAGACATGTTTCAATTTTTTAATTTAAAGCACAGCATCGATTGGTCCCATGGGAAGACCAGCAGTCTCAACTGACCTGGACCCCCAAGATCTCTCATACACTGAGCCATTAACCTGGCATTATACACCAGCTGATATGAGGCCTCTGACACATATACAGTGGAGGACTTCCTGGTCTGGCCTCAGTGAGAGAAGATGCACCTAACCCTCGAGAGATTGAAGCCCCAGGAAGTGGGGGAGGCCCAGTGAGGTGGGGACATCCTCTTGGAGATAGAGGTCAGGGGAGGTATGGGATGGGAAGTGGTCAGGGGCAGACCAGAAGGGGTATGAAGTCTTGACTATAAAAAAGAATTGAAGAATAAATTAAAAAACAATAAAGTAGAAGCTGGAGAGATGGTTAAGCAATTCAGAGCACTGGCTGCCCTTCCAGAGGACCCAGGGTGTGTGTGCAGCATGCATATGGTGGCTCACAACCACCTGTAACTCCAGGACCAGGGGATCTAATGCCCTCTTCTAGTCTCTGTGGGCATCATGAGTGAATGTGGCACAGACACACACGCAGACAAAACACTCATATGACCATAAAATACAAAATAAGTAAACCTAAAAGGGAAGCAGTGGAGTACAACAGACACACGGATGTGAACTTCTGACATCACCAAGGACACAGGGCCTCGTCCTCACCCACTGCCAGGAGGTTCCTGAAGTTCTCCAGCATCACATCGTGGTACAGCTTCCTCTGAGCAGCATCCAGCAGCCTCAGCTCCTCCTCACTGAAGACCACGGCTACATCCCTGCCTCCTGTGACAGCAAACACATGCCACCTCAGATTCATTCCCAATGCCACTAGAACCTGAACAACTGTTTATACATTAGCCTGTTGTCTTAGTTAGGGTTTCTAGTGCTGGGACACAACACCATGACCGAAAGGCAAGTTGGGAAGAAAAGGGACCATTAGGCTTACACTTCCATATTCCTGTTCATTATTGAAGGAAGTCAGGACGGGAACTCAAGGAGGTCAGAAATCTTGAGGCAGATGATGCAGGGGCCATGAAGAGGTGCTGGATTGCTAATTAAGGCTTGCTCAGCCTGCTTTCTGGTATAAACCAGGACCCTCAGCCCAGAGATGGCACTACCTACAGTGGGCTGGGCCCTCCCACATCACTCACTAATTAAGAAAATGCCCCCCACCTGGCTCTTCTGGAGGCATTTCCTCCTCAGCTGAGGCTCCTCCCTCCCTTCTGACTCTAGCTGGTGTGAAGTTGACACACATCACCAGCCAGGACACCTATTCAACCCTTTCCATGGCTAAAGAGGGGACAGGGGACAAAAATGAGAAAACACTGTGCAAGGAACTTGGCGTCATTACTGCAGCTTTGTCAGTAGGTCCATCGCTATCAAATGGGAAGTCATGGATTGCAGAGTTAGGGAGCACCGAGCCCTGTCAGGAGTAACCAACCAAAGTTCTCTGAAACCCATTTCATGAGTGACGTCATCACCTAAAATGCTTAGCGCTGAGCAAGATTATGAATTTCAGATTCAGAATCCTTTATTAGTAAAGCCTATGCAAATATTCCCAAATCCAAAAAATTCTCCAATTTGTGAAATGCTTGTGTATCCAGGAGTATCTGGCAGATGGCACTCAAGTCTGAATCACTCATTATGCCCTGAGCCCTGTCAATCTAACAGACTGTACTGTCTGGTTTTGTGTCAATTTCACACAAGCCAGAACTTGGCAACTTCTCAATGTCTCAGTTTCCCCATGTGTATAATATCCCTGAAGGGATTAAATGAGTCCACTGAGGGACCCAGACACAATATGATATGCATTAAGCAGTCAATATATGTCCAACAAAACATCATTGTCTACATTATGCCAATCATGGCCACACAGTGTTCCATAAAGGTTACATTATATATTTATATAACATTATATATGTTAAATGTTCTGTCCATATACACATAATATATATAAAAGTATATTATATATATGTGTGTGTGTTGTGTTCCATTAATATATACATAATAACTTTAAAACAAAAATTCAATTAAGTGAAAGTTTCAAAAAAACTATTTCTGCCGGGCGGTGGTGGCGCACGCCTCTAATCCCAACACTTGGAAGGCAGCGGCAGGTGGATTTCTGAGTTCGAGGCCAGCCTGGTCTACAAAGTGAGTTCCAGGACAGCCAGGGCTATACAGAGAAACCCTGTCTCAAAAAACAAAATAAAACAAAACAACAACAACAACAAAAACAACCTATTTCTAATCACTTACCAAAGTACCCCAAAAACTTTTAAAGTGTACATTTTAGGCCAGAATACAGAGAATCAGGGATACCTGGTGACTACAAATTACCTGGGAAAATCACCACTGTTGTTAGCAAAACAAGCATCTACTCCCTGGAGCTGAGGGTACTGTGTTGCTGGAGAGCTTGGCTGAACACCATGTAAAATACCCCTTTGCATTAGTATTCATGTTGCAGTTTCCTGAATCATGGCTCCTGGGTGCTAAGCGGTGTCTAATAAATGAGCGGAGTTTCTGGGATGCTGGTGTATCTCCATCAGAGCACACAGCTCATTCAATTCCAGCTTGTCTGTACTCGTGTCTGTGAGTCTGTCCTTTCTTCATTCCTTAATCACCTGAGTTGGATCAACTACGGAAGCTGTGCAGATGGCAGCAGCTAGACACTCCCTGGTTGTTCAGGAAATGCTCAGGACATCCAATGCAGGAAATGAGGGTGATCAATTTTCTGTGTGCATGTGTGTATACATGTGTGCACACATGTGAGTGTACATATGTACACAAGGGTACACATGCATGTACATGCTACAACCCAACCTCTGGTGTCCTTCCTCAGGTGCTGTCTAGGGTTTTTTGTTTGTTTTGGGAACAGGGTCCTTCAGTGGCCTGGACCTTGCCAAATGGGCTAGGAGCACTTGCCCAGCATGCAGGGGTCCTGTTTCCAACCCCTAGCACTGTGGGGAATGGGGGAAGCAACCCGACTTACCTGTAACTTGGTCATTGTTCTCTTCTCATTGAGACAAGGCAGGGCTCTGGGAAGCAAGCTGGGGGAGGAAGGGCTTCATGAGAACATTGCTAGGACAGTTGGTCCACATGGCTTCCTCAGTTTCTCCATCAGTCCCAAGGGCTGTGCACGCTGACCAGGCTTTTCTGCCTACTTCCTACTAAGCCCCGGGTTACCAGACTCACTCACCATATTCTCTATTTCTGGAAGCTTCAGGGGTACTGGGTACTCTTGCCTTCACAAAGCTGCCTGTGGTGATGGGTTTCCCAGAAGAACAATTCTTTAAGAAGCTCTGAACTCTCTAATGAATGCTGTCATAACTGACCTTCACTCTCTGAAGGCCCTGTTAATTTGATGGCTATTTTACACATACTCGTTTCTATACATGGGAGTGAAATTCCTCACCCCTCCCCGTCTTCTTTCTCTACCGCTAAAAGGTTTACATTCTAGTGAAGATCGCTCACTTGAAAAAGACTCCAAAAAGTCTCTATTCCCGCGTGCATGAAATAAGGACCAACAGAAACCTGAACCCTTTCTTTAAAAAGGAGTTTTTGCCCCTGCGATATGGTTCAAGGAGTACAAGTACTGTAGTGGAGCCTGGCCACCTGAGTTCGAGTCTCCGGACCCCCCATGGCCGAAGGGGTGACTCTACTCCCACTTTTTATAAGCTGTGGCACGCCCCACTCTTTAAGTAAATAAACAAATAAATAATAAATGCAAAAAAAACCACATCAAAACCAGAGTTGCTTACCACTTAAGGCTTTAGGACCCTGGCGGTCTTTCATCACAGTTCCTCTGCCAGGCTCCCGTGGGAAGCTGGACTCTTCCCCGGGGCTCCAGGAGCAGCAGAGATGGGTCCAGGAATCCCGGGCAGCGCCACCTCAGGAAGAGCCCAGCTAGAGGGGACTGGCCGCCGCCGCAGCCACCACCACCGCCTGCTTCTCCCGGACCACAGACTCTGTCCCCAAGGCACACGCAGGGAGCACAACCGCACCTGAAGGGCCGCGGGACCCTCCTCGTCTCCCCTCACTGCCACACTGGGAGGTAACCTTGCCTCCCGGGAGCGGAAGCGACCTCGACCTCCACAGGCGCCAGAACTACAGTTCCCAGAATGCGTCAGCAAAAATTCCTGGCTTTGGAGCACATCTAGGAACCTTCCTTAGAAAGGTTACATTCCAGTAGATAGGCTCAGCCCCCATTTGAGGGATGGGGCCACCCACACATCTCAAAATTTTTAACCGAGAAATCTTTCTGTCCAAAGGAAAAACAGAGACAAAAAAAAAAAAAAAAAATGGAGCAGAGACTGAAAGAAAGGCCATCCAGAGACCGCCCCACCTAGGGATCCATCCCACCTGCAGACACCAAATCCCACACGATTGCTGATGACAAGAAGTACTTACGGATAGGAGTCTGGTATGGCTGTTTCCTGAGAGGTTCTACCAACACCTGACCAATACAGATAGATGCAAATACTCCCAGCCAGCCATCGAACTGGGCCAAGGGACCCCAATGGAAAAGGAAGGACTGAAGTAGCTGAAGGGGTTTGTAACCCCATAAGAAGAACAATATCAAATAACTGGACCATCCAGAGCTCCCAGGGACTAAACCACCAACCAAAGAGTACACATGGAGGGACCCAGGGCTCCAGATACATATGTATTAGAGGATGGTTCTATCTGACATCAATGGGAGAAGAGAAAGGCTTCATGCCCCAGAGTAGGGGATGTTAGAGGGGTAAGGCACAGTGGGTAAATAGGTGGAGGAGTACCCTCATAGTGGCAAACCACACCCTCATGAACAACAACTATAGATACCTTTTTCTTTTCTTTTCTTTTCTTTTTGTTTTTTCCTTGTTTTTTGTTTTTGTTTTTGTTTTTGTTTTTTCCTAAACAATCTCTCTGTGTAGCCCTGGGTGTCCTGGAACTCCCTCCGTAGACCAGCTATCCTCGAACTCATAGATCTGCCTGCCTCTGCCTCCCAAGTGTTGGAATTAAAGGGGTAGGCCACTATGACCAGCTGTGGATACTTTTTTTTAAAACATTGAAGTCCCATATTATACTGTATTATAAAAGCTAAAAGTTACTTCACAACTATAGGAACTCGATTCCATAGCAAAGTCAGAGTCCCTACATAGAATCCCTCTGTGAGGGGCTGGGGGCGTGGCTCAGGGTAGAGCCCCTGCCTAGGATCCCCCAGTGAGAGGTTGGAGGAATGACCTAGTGGTCAAACACAGAGTATCTGAGTCAACATTCTATTGCTGTGAAGAGACATCACCTAGGCATTTCTCTCTGTCTCCCTCTCTACTTACCCCTCCTTCCCTACACCCTTCCTCCCTCTCTGTCTCTCTTTCAATAATTTATTGTTTTTTGAAAATTCACTTTACATCCCAATCACAGCCCCCTCCCACCTCTCGTCCCAATCCTACCCTTACAAATCCCTCCCCCCCCTCACTGCCCCCCTTTTGTACCACC
Source organism: Mus minutoides (assembly GCA_902729485.2). Classification (NCBI taxonomy): domain Eukaryota; kingdom Metazoa; phylum Chordata; class Mammalia; order Rodentia; family Muridae; genus Mus; species Mus minutoides. Next base: position 1,677,498 of record LR753336.1, on the reverse strand, counting down.
CTGCCCTGGGATATCTAGTGCCAGCAGAACTAGGCACATCGTCTCCCACTGCAGCCCAACAAGACAGACCAGGTAGGGGGAAGGTAATCCAATGGTAGGCAGCAAAGTCAGAGAGAACTCTCTCTCTACTTAATAGGAACCCCACATGAAAACCAAAATGCACATTTCCTACAAATGTGTAGGGGGTCTAGGTCCAGCTCCTGTGTGCTCCCTAGTTGGTGACTCTGTGAGTCCCCATGGACCCAGGTTAGTTGACTCTGTAGGTTTTCTTGTGGTGCTGCTGACGCCTGGGTCCTGCTAACATCGATCTCTAACTTTTCCAGAAGACTCTCTGGACTTTGCCTGATGTTTGGCTATGAATCCCTGCATCTACCTCCATCTGATACTGGATGAAGCCTCTGAGGGGACAGTTATGCTAAATTCCTGTCTGCAAGCAGAGCAGAGTATCATTAATAGTGTCAGGGGTTGGCTCTCTCCCATGGGATTGGTCTCAAGTGGGGGCAGTCATTGGTTGCCTGTTCCCCCAGACTCTGCTCCGTCTTTATCCAAGTACATCTTATAGGCAAGACAAATTTTGGGTTGAAGGTTTTGTGGGTGGATTGATGTCCTTCTCGCTCCTATGGAAGTCCTACCTTCCACTACAGGAGGTGTCCACTTCAGTCTGGTTCTATCCCGTTCTGGTAGAAATCTCAGCTAGGGTCACCCCTATAGACTCCCCATATTTTTGCCCATCCTAGGCTTCCAGCTAGTCACCAGAAATGGCACCCACCAATTTCCATTCTCACTCCTAGACCTTTCACATCCCTGTCTTCTCCCCATACCTGATCACTATCCCTGTTCCCCTCCTCACCCCCTGTCCCACCCAGTTCCCTCTCTCCATCCACCTCTGATGACTATTTAGTTTCACCTTCTGAGTGAGATTCACACATCCTCCGGTGGAACCTCTTCATTACCCAGTGTCTTTGGGTCTGTAGATTGTAACATGCTTATCCTGCACTTGGCTGATGTCCACTTATAAGTTAGTACAGGCCACATGTGTCTTTCTGGCTCTGGGTTACCTCACTCAAGATGATATTCTCAAGTTCCATCCATTTGGCTACAGAATTCATGATGTCTTTGTTTTTAACAGCTGAATAGTATTCCAAAATGTCCTTATCTATTCTTCAACCAGTATACAGCAAGCCGGTAGCCAGCATCAAATAAAAAATGGAGAGAAACTTAAAGCATTTCAAGTAAAATAAGAAACAAGGTAAGAGCCGGGCGTGGTGGCACACGCCTTTAATCCCAGCACTCGGGAGGCAGAGGCTGGCAGATTTCTGAGTTCGAGGCCAGCCTGGTCTACAAAGTGAGTTCCAGGACAGCCAGGGCTACACAGAAAAACCCTATCTCGAAAAACCAATAATAATAATAATAATAATAATAATAATATAAGAAACAAGATAAGGATGCCTATTATTCTCACTATCTATTCAATATAGTACTTGAAATTCTAGCCCAAGCCATAAGAAAACAAGAGATTAAGAGAATACAAATTGGAAAGAAAGAATTCAAAGCATCACTATTTCCAAATGACATGTTACATAAGCAACCCCAACTATTCTACCAGAGAACTCCTACAGCTGATAAACACCTTCAGCAAAGTGGCTGGCTACAAAATTAACTAAAAAAAAAAAAAAAACAGTAACCCTCCTTTATACAAAGACTAAACAGGCTGAAAAAGAAATGAGGGAAACAAAACCCTTTACAATAGCCACAAATAATATGAAACATCTTGGTATAACTCTAACAAAGCAAGTGAAAGACCTGTATGAAAAGAACTTCAAGTCTCTGAAGAAAGAAACTAAGGAAGACCAAGGCAACTCTTGAAACAGAGAGCATTTATTTGTGGGCAGGTTTACACTTTCAGAAAATTAGTCCCTTACATCACGGCAGGAAGCATGGCAGCAAGCTCAGACCAGCTTCAAATATATGAACCTTTCAGAGCCATCTCACTCCAAATACCACATTCCACTCCCTGGATCCCATAAGCTTGTCACTATAACATAATGCAACAGTTATATAAACTATAAGGTATGCAATACAGTCATAACATTCAGTCCATCAATTTTGTCAATTTATATACATTACTCTAACATCTATCCTAACTTAAAGAGCTTATAATTATAACACAATGCAACAATTATATAAACCATAAGGTATGCAATACAGTCATAACATTCAGTCCATCAATTTTGTCAATTTATATACATTACTCTAACATCTATCCTAACTTAAAGAGCTTATAATTCTCTACCTGAATTATGTTTTGATTTTAACTTGCATGGCCATCTGAAAACCAGCCTTTCAAATCTACATCATCTTCCTCAATTTTAAACAATTAAAGTTTGATTATGAGACTATAACTAGTCTTCAATCCTATCAGAAATCCGAGGATGAATTAAACATTATCTGAATAAATAGGAAGCACAAAAACATAGCTTCCAAAATTTAAACAAATTGTAGAGACAGTTGACTACCTGGACAGTCCCCTATTCCTCAAAATATCAGAGGATCTGTCTTCAGCCTTCTGGACCAGAACCATGAGGCAGACTTTGGATGAGGCAGGAACTATAAATGATTAGCCTACTCTGTCTTGGCAGAGCTAAGCTGTCGACTATCCTACATCTTGTGTCCTTTCCTGGACGGTGTATTTGTCTGTAGATGCATTGGGGCAATTTTTGTCCAGTGGCTCCTTTGCCACAACTGGAGCAAGTCCATACTGAGCTTTTGGTGCTCAGGTTCTTCTTTGAGCCATGAAGGGGGTACTGTCAGGAGCAGACATGTCTCTAGTCAAATTTACTAATAATAATGAATTGATCAAATGTCATATTTTGTGGATTATTGATGTTTTTGAAGACTATATATAGAGAGAATATATCTGAACTGTTAAATCTTGATTACTCTCAGCTATTTCTATTTGAATGATATTGAAACTACTTTAATATAATCATATCAGAATCTAATATAACCATGAGTTTACAATCTGGTCCTCAATGTGCCTTACTTAATCATCCTAAACAGTTTGTAATAGCAGCTATAAGAAGGACTGGGTCAGAACCTTGTATTCTTTTTGTTTGTTTGTTTGTTTGTTTTGTTTTGTTTTTCGAGACAGGGTTTCTCTGTATAGCCCTGGCTGTCCTGGAACTCACTCTGTAGACCAGGCTGGCCTTGAACTCAGAAATCCACCTGCCTCTGCCTCCGAGTGCTGGGATTAAAGGCGTGCGCGCTATCACGCCTGGCTCAGAACCTTGTATTCTTAAATGAGCTGAATAGCACAATGACTATCTAAGAGTAGCAATATTAACTTCAAATTTTGTATCAATATAATAAATTTATACCAATGAAAACCTTAAATATATATGTCTATAAATTCTGTACTAATATAAAAATTACAACTTTAATTTGCATCAATTATAAAGATATCTACCAATGTAAGATTTTGGCTATACAATGCTTAAGAATAAATTTAGTGGGGCTGAAGAAATGGCTCAGTAGTTAAGAGCAATGACTGCTCTGTCAAAGGTCCTGAGTTAAATTCCCAGAAATCACATGATGGCTCACAACCATATGTAATGGGATTCAATGCCCTCTTCAGGTGTGTCTGAAGACAGCTACAGTGCACTCATATAAATAAGTAAATAAATACATCTTTTTTTAAAAAAGGGATAAATTTAGTAATCCATCCCCCATCTATTTCCTCCCTATTCAAAATTATGACTATTTACAAATTATCCCTTAAAATGACAACCTACCTACAATTTATAAAATAACCATAACTGCCGCAGACCTTTTAGGCCCCTTGTCTGCATGGGTCGAGTTCTCTGGAATAAGTTGGCAAGGATTCGGCGAATGACAAACAGACTTTACAAAAGGGAGTGTAGATCTGAATGCAGTTTGTCAAATTGAGCATCAGACTTTTTATACAGAAGAAAATAGGGAAATTAGGTAACACATCAGCAAGGTACAATGAGATCACCTGATGCTTAATGACTCTTACACAAAGCAGAGGAAATGTAAACACAAAGACTGGTAGGAACTGGGCAATAAAACAACTGAGACAAAGTCAGCTCTATCTAAGGTCAGCTATAGTTTTAGAAGCCAGGTATGAGGTCTTAACACTCCCAGGGCAAGGGCATTCATACCCAAGACATGGTTCTAATTAAGGAGTTCCACTCTAGCTAACCTTCTCATGAATAATGCAATACTCTAAAACCACAGCCCAATCTACTTCCTAAACCATTGTAAATTCCTGTATATGAGAGTGACTTGGCTTTTGTTCTAAGTGAATAGTGTGGAGGGACTTTCTACTAATAAGTAATGTAGTCTGCCATATGTAACTATAATAAGAATTCTAAACTTACATTGCTAAGCTTGCCCTGAGATTTTTAACTCTATGTAGTAGATAGTAATGCCTGATTTATTTCACTATTTCTCTTACAATAGTAAAGGCAATTCTGAATGTCACTGAATAGGTAACATTCTTTCTGAATTCCAAGCCCAGGGTTGGCTCAAGGACCACCCAGGGCATTGATGAAGGCCAGGAAGCAAAGCTCGATCTTGCTTAGGTATTAACAAAACAATACTGAAAGGAAGCACACAGATCTGTTTACCAACTAAAGCAAGGACATTGGAGCATTCTTTATACAGGATGCCACGACTCCAGGAGACTAAGTTTCCATGAACTTTTTGCCTCAGGACTGTGACCAAACCTTCCAGCCTGTCAGGCGGGTCACTACTGGAGTGGATGTAGCACATAAACAGACACCCAAACCTAGGGCATCAGGATGATGACTCTTCACAACTTCTTCCTGCTGAATAGGGGTAACAGATTTTTTTTTTTTTAAAGGAGTGGGGAGGGATATAAAAACTAGAAAGTTTGGTTAGACTTAACAAAGCTACCTTTAGTATCTGTTATCCAGTATCTGTAAGCTTAGAAGGCTCAGGACTTTACTGAAGTTCTGACAAGATCCGTCTGAAAGGCTGGATTGCACAAGGTTCTTAAAATCAGTTGAGGATGAAATTTTGTTCCTAATTTGAGCAGGTGAAAGACAATTGTCTTTTTTAAGAGTATATGTTATCAATAGCCAGTTGTGATGTCTCCATTCATGTCATGTGAAGGGCAGCACGATGAGTCCTAAGGATTCCATAATCACAACAGTTATGGTCTCATTTTAGCTGACAGAATGCTAACTCCACTAACTAGGGCATCCAGAGATTACCTATGCTAATCTGACACAGGGACAGAACTTTCTATCTAGAAGCTGGCAAAACCTGAGACCCTGTCCCCCATAAGCCCCCTGGCTAAAAGGTTGAAAACTGGAGATAGTTATGCCCTCTGGTCCTGCTACTGCACCTTTGCGATTTCTAAACCACCTTTGCTTCATGGGAATTAGCTGGTAGACACTATAAAGGCTACTTTTAAATTTCTCAATGAGAGCCGGGCATGGTGGCGCAAGCCTTTAATCCCAGCACTTGGGAGGCAGCGGCAGCGGCAGCGGCAGCGGCAGCGGCAGCGGCAGCGGCAGGAGGATTTCTGAGTTCGAGGCCAGTCTGGTCTACAAAGTGAGTTCCGGGACAGCCAGAGCTATAAAGAGAAACCCTGTCTCGCGGGTGAGGGTGGGTGGGTGGGGAATTCTCAACGAAACAAGGGCAAATAGGACTAAAGACTGTTGACTTACTCTGGACCCACAATTTCCTTTCTAACACCTTTTGGGTGGTACTTACTTACCCAAAAAGCAATTTCCACCGACCTCACTCTACTTAAAATAGCTTGGAACCTTCTCATTTTGGGAAATGTAGTCCCAGAAAAAAGCACCAGAACTAGGAACTCCCACCGAGGCATTCTGGGAATTGTAGTTCTGGAGCCATTAGCAGCCGAGTTTGCTTCAGCTCAAGAAGGCTAGGCTGCCTGACAGTGCTTCCAGTGAGGTGAGAGCTTGGAGCATCCCGTAGGCCTTCTGTGCGCTGTACCCCGGTGTGTCCTCTCAGGGACGAGTCTGTATTCCGGGGAGTAGCGGGACAGCGGTGGCAGCGACCGGTCCTTTTTAACTGGGTTCTGCCAGAGGCCGGTGCCCTGATTCCTGGACCCATCTCAGCTGCTTGTGGAACCCCGGGAGAGTCTAGCTTCCCACTGGAGTCTGGCAGAGGAGCTGTGGTGACAGATGGCCAGTGTCATAAAGCCTTAAGTAGTTACTCTGAATTTTATGTGTTTTGTTTTGTTTTTTGTTTTTGTTTTTGCATTTATTTATTTAAGAGGGGAGGGTCGTGTCACAGCTTATGTATGGAGCTCAGAAGACAACTTGTGGGAGTCAGGTCTCTCCTTGCACCATGTTGTGTTCAGGGACTCGAACTCACCCCGTCAGTCTCAGCTGAAGTCACCTCTACCCACTTAGCCATCTTGCAGGGCCAAACTCCCCTTTCCTTAGAAAGGGCTTAGGTTTCTATTGGACATTATCTTCGTGCATGTGGAAAAAGAGACTCTGTGGAGGCTCTTGCAGGTCAATAACGTTTGCTAATGATGAAACCTTTTAGAGCAGGACACAGAGAGGGATAATTTCACTCCCGTGTATGGAAACAATAATATGATAGATAGCTGTCACAGTTGACAGACCCTTCTGAGGGTGGTGGTCAGTCAAGACACAGCATGCATCAGACTTCTGGGCTTCTTAAACATTTGTTTTTTTCTGGGAAACCCATCACCACAGGAAGCCTTGTAAAGGTAAGAGTGCCCAGCACCCCTGAAGTTGCCAGAAATAGAGAATGTGGTGAGTGAGTCTGGTAACCCGGAGGCTTACACTACCGATTAGAGCAAGTAGGTTTGAAAGCCTGGGCAGCATGAATAGCATTTGAGACTGATGTAAAAGCTGAGGGAGCCATGTGGACCAACTGTCCTAGCAATGTTCTCATGAAGCCCTTCCTCCCCCAGCTTGCTTCCCAGAGCCCTGCCTTGTCTCAAAGAGAAGAGAACAATGACCAAGTTACAGGTAAGTTGGGTTGCTTCCCCCATTCCCCACAGTGCTAGGGGTTGGACACAGGACCCCTGCATGCTCTGCAGCTGAGCCTCTCTGAACTTCACCCACACCCGATAGCTTACAACTGCCTGTAAGTCCAATGCCAGTGGATCCAGCACCTTCTTCTGGTCTCCTCGTGCACCTGCACATACATGTACACACAGTCACAGGGCATGGACATGTATTGAAAACAAATTAAGTTCACTTACATTTTAAAAGTAGCATTTTGCCCAGTTCGCCTAATTTAAAATATTACAATTAAGTATGAGTTCTTCATACTCATGTTTATGAATTTTTTTTATTTAATAATTTTGCATTAGTATTGGGTGTGTGGTTTGTGAGCATGTCAAGACATGATATAGACTTCAGAGGACAGCTTTCAGGAGTCTCTCTTCTTCAGTCTTGTTGAAGTGGCATCTCCTGGTTTGGGGACTTTGAGACAGGCAGATCCCTGGTGCTTGGTGGCAGCCATCCTAGCCTAATTGGTAAGTTCCAGTACACTGGAGGACCCTGTCCTAAAAACAAACAAACTACCCTAGACAGCACCTAAGGAAGGACACCAGAGGTTGGATTGTAGCCTGTTCATGCATGTGCATGCTCAAGAACATAAGTACCATCACATGAGTGCGTGCACACATGTGTGCACACATGCACACAGACCTCTGGTCACCCTCACTTCCTGCATTGGACATCCTGAGCATTCATTTCCTGAACAACCAGGGAGCGTCTGGCTGCCACCAACTGCACAGCTTCCGTGGTTGATCCAACTCAGGTGAGGAAGGAATGAAGGAAGGACAGACTCACAGACACGTGTACAGACAAACTGGGAATCAAATGAGCCATGTCCTCTGACAGAGATACACCAGCAGCCTAGAAATGCAATGCATGTATTATACAACACTGAGCACCCAGGAGCCATGATTCAGGAAACTGCAACATGAATACTAATGTGAAAGGGTGTGCTTTACATGGTGTTACCCAGCTCTCCAGTTCCCCGGTGCCATCAGTTCCAGAGAGTAAATGCTTGTTTTGCAAATAACAGTGGCTATATTCTCTGTTAATTTGTAGGCAGTAAGTATCCCTGATTCTCTGTATTCTGGCTTAAACTGTACACTTTAAAAATCTTGGGTTCTTTAGCAACTGATTAAAAATAGCAGCTTGTCTGAAACTTTCACTTACTAAATTAAATTCTGTTCTATATTTATTGTGTCAATACGGACCGTTCATTTTGAATTAATCCCTTCAGGGATATTGTGATGGAGGTACTGTTACACACATGGGGAAACTGAGGCATGGAGAAGTAGCCTAAGCTCCTCAGGCCAGAGCCTTGAAGTGTGAACCAAGGTCCATAAGGCTTGCAGAGCCTGTGTGCTCTCACCTCTGACCCTAAATGAGACTACTGTTGGCAGGAGCGTGTTCCTGAGAACACAGAATGAGCTGCGTGTCTGTTCTAGAAGGTTCCTGAAGGCCTGTGTCTTAGTCAAGGTTTTTTTTTTATTTCTTTCTTTTCCTCCACCCTTGAGACAGACTTTCTCAGTGTAGCCCTATCTGTGTTGACATTCACTCTGTAGACCAGGCTGGCCTTGAACTCAGAGATTATCATGCCTCTGCCTTAAGAGTGCTGGGATTAAAGCCATGCGCCACCACTGCCTGTCTTAGTCAGAGTTTATATTGATGCAACAAAAGCCAGGACCAGAAAGCAAGCCGGGGAGGAAGGAGGTTATCATTAGGCTCCCACTTCCGTATTGTTGTCCATTATTGAAGAAAGTCAGGACTCAGAGAAGGAACCTAGAGGCGGGAGCTGGTGCAGAAGCCATGCCCGTGTGCTGCTTACTGCCTTGCTCCCCATGGCGTCCTCAGCCTGCTTTCTTATAGAACCCATAACCACCAACCCGAGGATGGCATCACTCACAATGGGCTGGGCACCCCCTCATCAACATTAAGAAAATGCCTTAAGGCCGGGCGTGGTGGCACACACCTTTAATCCCAGCATTTGGGAGGCAGAGGCAGGTGGATTTCTGAGTTCAAGGTCATCCTGGTCTACAGAGTGAGTTCCAGGACAGCCAGTGCTTTACAGAGAAACCCTGTCTCGAAAAACAAAACAAACAAACAAAAAATGCCTTAAAGCTGCACCTAATGGAGACATTTTCTTTTGTTTTTGGTTTGTTTGTTTGTTTTGTTCTGTGAGATATGGGTTCTCTGGGTAGCTCAGACTGCCCTGGAACACTCTTTAGACCAGGCTGGCCTAGAAGCCAGAGAGATCCACCTACCTCTGCCTCCCAAGTCCTCAGATTAAAGGTGTGCACCACTATCACCCAGTTTATGAGGTTCTATAAGAAAGCAGGCTGGGTAAGCCATGATGAACATTCCAGTAAATAGCACACATGCATAGCCTCTGCATCAGCCCTTGCCTCCGTGGTCCAACCCTGCTTGAGTTCCCATCCTGACTTCCTTCAATAATGAACAGGAATATGGAAGTGTAAGCCTAATAAGTAAACTCTTTCTTCCCAACTTGCCTTTCGGTCACGGTGTTTTGTCCCAGCAGTAGAAGCTGTAACTGGGACAACAGACACTGTATAAACAGTTGCTCAGGTCCTAGTAACATGGGGTGTGAAAGTGAGGTGGCATGTGCTTGCTGTCACAGGAGATGGTGACCTTCAGGGATGTGGCTGTGGTCTTCAGTGAGGAGGAGCTGGGGCTGCTGGACGCTGCTCAGAGGAAGCTGTACCACGATGTGATGCTGGAGAACTTCAGGATGCTGCTCTCAGTGGGTGAGGACGGGGCCCTGTGTCCTTGGCAATGTCAGCCTGTGTCTTAATTACACTCTACTGCTTTCATTCTAGGTTTATTTCTTTGGGTTTTTTTAAATGTACATTTGAGTGTGTTGTCTCTCTGTATGTCTGTGCATCACATTCATTTGTGGTGTTCACAGAGGCAAGAAAAGGGCACTAGATCCTGGATCTAGCATAACAGGTGGTTGTGAGCCACCATGTGGGTGCTGCAAACCCAACCTGGGTCCTCTGGAAGAACAGCCAGCACTCTGAATTCCTGAGCTGTCTCCCCAACCTCCACTTTATTTTTTTTAAACTGCATTTTACACATACACGCTGTGCTTTAAATGAAATTTTTAAACATTCCTTTCGGAGTATGAATATCTGTGTGCAAACATCTATGTGTGTGCGTGTGTTGTACACCACATGTCCAGCTCACCTTCATCATTTTCCATCCTGATAATTTTTTCCCCCCTCAGGTTATTTTCTAGTTTCTTTGGGGGACCCGTCAGATACTGTTGTGATTTTGTTATTCCTTCAGGATGTCTGATGCCTTCAGTTAGCAGCTGAGATCTACCTCCTTTTCTGAGCCCTTTCCCCTGCTCCTTTGTGAGCCATTGGAGAGCAGGTGTTTGACACACAAGGATAGAATAATTGGACTAAAGCTTTATCTTTATTGATTGGCTCAGAAATTATTGTACTGGCTTCTTGTAAATTGTGATCTTATTATTAAATAGATCTGATTGGATAATTAAGCTTTAAGAGTCATGTTTCTACCGGGTAACCAGGTGTTGAGATGGCTGATCGTGGAGTGTGTGGGGCATTGTGTAAAAGCGAGATGAACTCACGAGCTGGGAGAGGGTACCTCAGCGGTGAGAACACGCTGAGTGGGACCCCACTGGGATATAGTGTTGTGGCCCACCAGTACCAGTACTAGAGTTGGTGGACTCCTTTTTTTTTTTTTTTTTTTTTTTTTTTTTGGTTTTTTGAGACAGGGTTTCTCTGTATAGCCCTGGCTCTCCTGGAACTCACTTTGTAGACCAGGCTGGCCTCGAACTCAGAAATCTGCCTGCCTCTGCCTCCCGAGTGCTGGGATTAAAGGTGTGCGCCACCACGCCCGGCTGATGGGCTCCTTTTTTATTATTTCCTGTAACACCCACTCGCCTCTGCCCTTGCATTCTGTACCCCCCAAGCCTTTCCTTCAGCAGCAACCGTGTTTTGAGTGTTTGGAGTCTTTGCCATCTTAATGCTTCAGCTCCCTTCTCATAGTTTGCAAGTGAACTTGTATGCTAAGGTTATTCCAATCCCCTCCTACACACGTGTGTTCTCAAAGACAGTGACATCCTTGAGCTGGACATCGCTGCAGGCCCTGTCTGAGCACCACCACACCTCTTAGCGTGGATTTAGTGCTTTCTTCCCATTCTGTTTCCACAGCTACATACGGGCCCTGCAAGGCAGGTGTTCAGCAGAGGCTGAAGATGGCCTTGAGCCTTCACTCCTGGGCTCAGGCTGGATTCTCCAGCATGCTCAGATGAGGCTTGTTCTTGGATGCACATACACACTCTTGTTGTAGCTCACGGTTTCTCTCTGACATTGCTCTCTAGTTAATGTTTCCAAAGATAAATGAGAACTTAGTCCTTCAATGCCCCCATCCTCACTGATATCACCTTCTGTTCTATATTATTTTTTTCAGGAGGCCAAAGTCAAAACAAGATAGAGACTCTAAATGCAATGGGAGTAAGGCGCCTTTCACTGGGATGGCTCCCATGCTGGCAAGTGAAAAGCCATGATGTCAACACACTGGCCAGAACTCCAGAAGATGTAATAAACACTCAAGGAAAGGGTTCCCACTTCCTGGAGCCATTCCACAGGGGAGCAGAACAGCCTCCTTGGGCCTCCAAGGACAATGGCTATCCTGAGAGGCTCACCAGCAACCATTCTGGTATAACTGAAAATCAAGAATTTCTGTCTGGGGGAGCTCAGAGTTCTTTGAGTAAATCACATCTTAGTGAGAGACATGACCAATGGAAACACTGTCCTCAGACTCAGGTAAAAACTAAGTCTCAGCTGTTGGCTCTCGGTGTTGACATTCTGAGTTGCATTTCCCAACAAGATAACAATATACTGCATAAAAGAGACAACGTCCCCAACAGCAGTGACTGTGATAAAGTCATCGATCCCATGTCATCCCTCACCCAGGATTGTGACTACACACAACAGAAGGCCTACCAGCTCAGCAAGGGCCAAGAAGTCTTCAGTGACAGCCCTAGTCTGGAACTTCATCAACAGACCCTCTTAGGAAAGAAGTCCCCTGTACATAGTACTCACAAGGACACCAGACATAGCCCCAGTGTCACCATTCAACAAAGTGTTCATCTAGCAACAAAGGGCTACTGGTGTCATGAGTGTGGCAAAGGCTTCAGTCACAGCTCAACTCTTCAGACACACCAGAGAGTGCACACAGGGGAGAAACCCTACAGGTGCAACAGCTGTGGGAAGGGCTTCAGCCGCAGCTCGGATCTCAACATCCACCGCCGAGTACACACTGGGGAGAAACTTTACAAGTGTGAGGTGTGTGGGAAGGGCTTCACAAAGTGGGACCACCTCCAGATACACAAGAGAATTCACACAGGAGAGAAGCCATATAAGTGTGGAGACTGTGGCAAACGGTTCAGCTGCAGCTGGAACCTTCACACCCACCAGAGAGTCCACACTGAGGAGAAACCCTTCAAGTGTGACGAGTGTGGGAAGTGCTTCAGCTTGAGCTTCAACCTCCACAGCCATCAGCGGGTCCACACAGGAGAGAAGCCATATAAATGTGAAGAGTGTGGGAAGGGTTTCAGTTCAGCCTCAAGCTTCCAAAGACACCAGAGGGTCCATACAGGAGAGAAGCCATTTGTCTGTAAAGTGTGTGGAAAGGGCTTCAGTCAGAGCTCAAATTTTCAGGCCCACCAGAGAGTTCATACCAGGGAAAAACCATACAGATGTGACGTGTGTGGGAAGCATTTTACCTGGAGCCTTCACAATCACCAGAGAGTCCACACAGGAGAGAAACCATATATGTGTGTGGAGTGTGGGAAAGGCTTCAGTCATGCCTCAAGTCTGCAGGCCCATCAGAGTGTCCACACAGGCGAGAGACCATTCAAATGCCATGTGTGCCAGAAAAGGTTCCGTCAGGCCTCAATCCTCCAGGACCACGAGAGGGTGCACACAGGGGAGAAGCCCTACAAATGTAACACGTGTGAGAAAGCCTTCAGTCAGAGGTCCGGTCTCCAAGTCCATCAGAGAATTCACACCGGGGAGAAGCCATTCAAGTGTGAGGAGTGTGGGAAGGAATTCAGATGGAACTCAGGGCTTAGCTCTCACCAGAGGGTCCACACAGGAGAGAAACCCCACATGTGTCAGCAGTGTGGGAAAGGTTTTAGTCAAGCCTCGCACTTCCACACACATCTGAAAAGCCACACCACAGAGAGGACCTAAATCTATAGCATCTGCTGTAAGGGCTTCAGGCAGAGATCACATCTACCATGAGAGGGTCCACAGTTCAGGGAAACCCTAGGATTGTTGTACACTCAGGTGGGTTCCACGCTGCGGGTGGTTAACAGTGTCAACAAACCCAGAGGCTTCAGGAGAGATGGTATTTTGTTATTTTGCCCTCAACTCATTCTCCTACTGAGCTCATTATGAAAAAGGAAGAGAGTATTTTATAATGGACCTTCTTAGCACACACACACACACACACACACACACACACACATAAAAACTAGAGACTTATATAGAAAAGGATGCTGATTTAATTATAAAAGGAAGAATTGTCAATTGTCAGGAATAAAACCAACAGAAAATCATTGTGACTCATACTAGTGCTGAGATTGTTTCACGGTGGGTAACCAATTGGCAAAGAGCTTATGGGAGAAATTACCAATAAACATCCTAAAAGCACATGACTTCAGTTTCTACAAAGGACTAATTTGATTCTCCACCATATAAGAAAAAGAACACCGATTCCTGAAATGCTTACACTTTATACTGATGCAAATACAATGGGAATGACTGGTTATAAGTAAGAAAATTGTAAGAATTCTTCCCCCCCAATTAATTTAAATATTAATACAAGAAGCCTGTGATTGGGTAGTGGAAAAGGAAGGAAGGTGGAGATTTTCAGAGATGGGAGAGGAGAATCTGCAGCAAGACAACCCCAATTGGTCACTGCATGTGGATAGCCATGGAGGCAGCAGAGTAGCTGTGGCCTGAGAGTAGCTGGGTATGGTAACGAGGGATGGTACCATTTTTTATTTTTTCCCACAACAAAGCCACATACACCTCAGTTCAAACATCAGAGCTGTATACCATTCTCATGGTATTATTAGATTTTCCTGAATCTCTGATTATAGTTACTCTATGCAGAAAGACTTGTTTAGCATATAGAAACTGCTGAACTTATTCAGGATAATTCAAAGTTAACTTCACTGTGTTATTGAACTACAACTGATCAGAAATGGAAATCATCCATTGCATATAACACATATCATATCCTATACATGTGTACCTACTTGGCCCTCTAGCACATGGTAATGATGAAATTGATCAGCTATTGATAAGAAATGTGCTAGAAGCTTCAGAATTCCATAAGAAATACCATATTAACAAGAAGGGTTTAAAAAGTGGTTTTTCTGTCACCTGGCAACGAAACAAGAAAATGGTAAGAAATTGTCTTTCTTGTTCTTTATACAATCAAACTCTATTACCTGTAGGAAGTAACCACACATACAAACAAACAAACAATCAAAGAAATGACATTTGGCAAATTGTTGTGTTTCATTTGCAGAGTTTGGAAAATTAAAATATATGTCCCATACCAGAGTCACATATTCAGGGTTTTTGATAGATGAGTGCTTTAAGTTCAAGAAGCTGATTCTAAAATTGCACATTTTTTGAAAGTTATAGCAATTATGAGAATACCTGGACAGATTAAAACTGACAATGCTCCATCATATGTCTCTAGTAAAATGACGCAATTTCTTGCATATTATAAAGCATACTACAGGTACTATACAATCCTGTAGATCAAGCAGTAGTACAGAGGTCTAATCACACTTTCACAGAGATGCTTAAAAAGAAGAGTAGCGCCGGGCGTAGTGGCGCACGCCTTTAATCCCAGCACTCGGGAGGCAGAGGCAGGCGGATTTCTGAGTTCGAGGCCAGCCTGGTCTACAAAGTGAGTTCCAGGACAGCCAGGGCTATACAGAGAAACCCTGTCTCCAAAAAAAAAAAAAAAAAAAAAAAAAAAAAAAAAAAAAAAAAAAAGAAGAGTAGCAAAGACTCCCAGAGATAGATTACATAAAGCTCTATTAACTTTAAACTTTTTAAATGCTAAATATACAAAACACAGCTACCAAGAGACACTGGATGATAGAAAAAATGTGCTGAATGGAATCGGCTTGTTTATATTAAGGATGCCCTAAACTCAGAATGGAAGACAGGAAAAATCAGGGAAGAGGTTTTGTATTTGTTTCAACGGGAGAAAACAACCTGGATTCCATCCAAATTTATAAAAATCAGATTTGACAAGGGACACCCCCGAAGATATTGCTGCAGACATAAAGAAATAAAGCAAGAGGACCGACCAACAACAGGTAACACACATTGCTGATCCATCTGCAAAGGAAACAGCTCTTAGATTGGCTGAGACGTGAAAATGTCCCCAGCCAGAACTTGAGATATCTCATTGGCTATTAAACCTTCAGGGCTCATCATGCCAGCGTTTCATGGCATGGGTGAGAATTATGACTGTTTGGCTATTGTGATGGTTTGAATAGGCTTGAATGCGTGGCTCATAGGGAACTATTAGGACCAGCTGTATTGGAGGCAGTGTGTCACTGTGGGGTGGGCTTTGAGGGCTTATGCTCAGGCTCCACCTAGAGCAGAAGAGAGCTTCCACCTGTCTGTCTGCCTGCCTGTCTGTCTTTCTGTCTGTGGATGACAGTGACCTTTTACTACCTGCAGATCAAGATGTAGAACTCATAGCTCCTTCTCCAATACATGTCTGCCTGCAGGCTGCCATGCTTCCTATCATGATGATAATGGACAGAACCTCTGAAAATGTAAGCCAGCCCCAATTAAATGTTTTCTTTATATGAATTGCCTTCGTCGTGATGTCTGTTCACAGCAGTAAAACCCAAACTAAGACAGAGGACAGGACCAGGTGACCATGCTTTTGTTTAGAGGAATGTGGGCTTTGGGAATTTGGAAAGCAGTGGAATGTTGTAAGTGGAATTTGATGGACCATACCATTATAGGCATGGGAGATAGTGCTGCTAAGGATGATTTGAACTGTGTGCTCCTGACTTAAGATGTTTCTGGTGAGAAAAATTTTAGTATGTGGCCTAGAGACAGTCCTTGTGATGTTTTGGTGAAGAATGTGACTTCTTTTTTAACTCTTTTATGAAGAGTCTGCCTTAGGCTAAGATGAAGAAATTTAAAGGAAATCTCAAAACAATGTAGTTTAGACTTTATCATGTGGTTCACTCTTATGAACAGGTTTCTGATCAAGTGTGTCAAGCCTGGGAAGGAAAAATACAAAAATGTTTGTTCAAATAATAAAGGAGCATCAGGAATTGAGAGGAGCTAAATCCTGTGTTCAAGGATATTAAACAGAATTAAGGAAGTGGTGACCTTAGGGCAAGATCCCACCCACCTAAGCTTATTGTATATGCATTTGCAGTTGAACAGGATGTAGTTATGACATGTTAGGTGTTATTTTTTACCTGGCTATTGTTTTAATTTGAACTTTTAGTCTGGAATGAGCTACAATCCAAAAGTGGAAAGCACACCTGTGATCTGGAGGTTGATGCTTGAAGACACAGACTTTTGATGTGGATCTTTAGACATAGTGGCCATAAAAATCTTAGGTCAAGGCATGCAGGTGTATGCCTTTAACCTCAGGACACAGAGGCAGGCAGATCAAGAACAGATCAAGAGTTCAAGACCAACCAAGTACAGAGCAAGTTCCAAGTAAAGAAAAGTTTAAGTCCAGGCATGGTTGTACAGACTTTTAATCCCAGCAGTTAGGAGACAGAGACATGCAGATCTCTTAAGTTCACAAAAGTCTACAGAACAAGTACCAGGAAAGCCATAATTAGGCAGTAATGGAAAAGTGGAAAAGATGTAATAGAAGGAGGAGGCCATGTTCCAGCCCCAGCAAGCAGCAGAACTTGGCAGCTTTGGCCATGGAGCTCTGGTTTTGGAGTCCAGAATAGAAGGAATTACTGGAACAAATAAGTGATACTGATTAGCTGGCACTAAGGAATTAGCAGTGATTACAAAGCATCATTGAGGTGAAATCTGGGAAGTATTTTCTGAGAGCACAAAGAAATCATGTTCCAGAGATAACATCCTGCTGGCAGTCAGACTTGGTAATGTGTAAGACTGGACTTGAAGGAATGAAGGGGTCATGGGGAACAGCTGAGACTTGGCACTATGAGGAGCCAGGAAAGGCCATTGGTGAAGGTACAGTCTCAGTGACAGTTGAAGGCCCAGGACTGAAGGGGTCATTCAAAGAAGTCAAGGTTTGGAACCATGAAAGAGGCCTATGAGAGGCTATTGATGAAAGTGCAACCTAGTTTCAGGGGAAGACACCAGTGTCTTGGAGATACAAGTGCCATGCATGACCAACAACAATAGCAGCAGCAGTCGAGTGGAGTCAACCCAAGCCTTGAGTGCCACAGAGGCCTGAGCTGGAAAAGTGACCCACGCACTTTGGAGGAGCCCAGAAGATCATGTGTGGATTCAGACATTGGAACAAGAAACTATGAAACTGAAGTCGCTTTGGAGACCCCATGATGTTAGAGATGCCAGAACCATGCGATACTTGCTGAGGAAAGCTGTAACAGGGAGAGGATCCAGCCCAAGAGAAACAATTATGTTGTAGTCAACAAACCTGAAAGGAGTTGGACATCAGAACAGAGTTTGGAGTTTTTTCCAGCTGGTTTTTAGTCTTGCTTTGGTCAGGGAGTTCCTCACTATGGCATTTTGGAATGGCAATGTATAACCTGTGATGGTGGAAACATGTGGTCTGCTTTTGGATTTTCATGTTATAAGGGATTATAAGAGATTGCATGAATATCAAAGGAGACTTTAAGCCTTGGAATTTTAAACATTGAGATTGTGGTAGACTATGGGATTTTTGAACTTGGAAAAAAATGCATTTTGCATTATAATGGCTACAATCCTATGGTGGCCAGGGTGTGGAATGTGTTGGTTTGACTAGGTTTGGCCATTGTCTTAGTTAGGGTTTTACTACTGTGAACAGACACCATGGACAAAGCAACTCTTATAAGGAAAACATTTTTTTCCTCGTTCGGTCAACCCTACTCGCTCTGGTCTACCCCACTCGCTCCAGCCGCCCCCCCCCTGCTCTCTCCGGCCAGCCCCGCTCGCTCCAGTCGGCCCCACTCTCTCCGGTCCAAGGATTCATTTATTATTATTCATAAGTACACTATAGCTGACTTCAGACACACCAGAGGAGGGCGTCAGATCTCATTACAAGTGGTTGTAACCCACCATGTAGTTGCTGGGAATTGAACTCATCACCTTCGGAAGAGCAGTCAGGTGCTCTTACCCGCTGAGCCATATCACCAGCCCAGGAAAACATTTAATTGGGGCTGGCTTACAGGTTCAGAGGTTCAATCCATTATCATCAGGTGGGAACATGGCAGCATCCAAGCAGGCATAGTGCAGGAGGAGCTGAGAGTTCTATATTTTCATCTGAAGGCTGCTAGTAGAATACTGGCTTCCAGACAGCAAGGATGAGGGTCTTAAAGCCCACACCCACAGTGACACACCTACTCCAACAAGGACAACCTACTCCAACAGAGCTAGACCTTCTAATAGTGCCACTCCCTGGGCCAAGCATATACAAACCATAACATTCCATTCCCTGGCCCCCATAGGCTTGTTCAAACATATGAGTCTATGGGGGCCATATTTAAACACAATATAATGCAAAATACATTTAGTCCAGTTCCAGAGTCCCCATAGTCTATAGCAGTCTCAACAATGTTAAAAGTCCAAAGCTTAAGGTCTCTTCTGAGAGTCATCCAATTACTTAACTGTAATCCCAAAGCAAGACAGGAAACCAGCTGGGCAAACTCCAAACTCTGCATCTCCATGGCTGATGTCAAAGCAGTCTTCAGATCTCCAATTCCGTTTTCATCTTTATTGACTGCAAAAAACTTCTTTCTCCTGGGCTGGTTCCACTCCCTGTTAGCAGCTTTCCTCAGCATCTCCTGTATCAATGTGGTATAAAGAATGCGCCCCAGTTATTTCTGATTGGCTAAGAAAATGCTGAACATCCAGTGATTAGGCAGAGGACATAGGAAAGCTGAACTTTGGATCCAAGCCAGGGACCTGAGAGAGAGGAGGAGGAGGAGGAAGAAGAGGGCCATAGGTCAGGTGAAGAAGCTGAACAGAGTCGCCATGATATCTGGCATGAGGCAGATTTGCCAAGGGAGTGCTCCTTGAGGACAGACAGATACAGCAGAGAAAGCAAAGGGGAGACTAAATGAAAGTAAGGTGTGTGTGGCTGGGAAACAGCTAAGATAGCATAGAGGGTTAGGAATATCTGCTCAGTTATTGTGCTTAAAGCTTGTGGAATAAGTCTACAGGGCTCTGTCTCAATTATTTTGGGAGATAGCCAAGTTTGAAAAAAAATGCCCATTTTAAATTTCATTCTATAGAAAGCTTCTCTTTGGGAGATCAATTCTTTTCTTTTCTTTTCTTTTCTTTTCTTTTCTTTTCTTTTCTCTTCTCAAAACAGCTGTCAATCTGGCTGTTCTGGAATGTGCTCTGTAGATCAGGCTAGCCTTGAACTCAGAAATCTACCTGCCTCTTCCTCCCAGGTGCAGGATTAAAGGCTTGTGGCACAAATGCTCAGCTGGAAGATTCTTTACAAATGTCAGAAATCACAGATGAGTGGAAAATTGCCCTATAAATGTATGGTTACCATGTATATGACATTGTTGGGGAAATATAAAATGAACTCCAAGCTCTCACACTTCTCCCAGCTACTCTCGGCCCCAGCAGTCCAACCAGCCAGTGCTTAACTCGGTAGATGTGGAGACTCTCTGAATCAGAGCTCCAAAATCTCTCCACCCAGCTCACTAAGTTCCCACTGGTGGGTCATTACCATACCAGCCCCATGCTTCAACCCCCACCCCTCCCACAGCCTTTGTGGTGCACATCTGACAAACCCACGCTTTGCCTTCGCACCTTTCTCTTTTGAACCCAGACGAGCTGCTGCAAGAAGGAAAATGCAACACAAACTTAGTTCAGAAAAAAATTGTAACTCAATCACTGGGCACAGCAACTAAAATCCTAATCTTGTAAGCCTTATTAAATTAAAATCCTCCGGTTGCAAATCCTGACAGATCTGCCATTGAAACTAGGAGACACTCATAATTACATCTTGTCCTCACACTATCCCTGTCCAAAAAGACCAAACTCTCTCCTGCTTCCTCTCTTCCTCCGTCCATCCTGGAAGTCTCCCCTACTCCCTCAGTGATTGGTTCCTTTATTCATTAGGGGATTGGTTCACAAGAAGTCACCTGAGTGTGTGACTCATTCCTTGTCCACAACCCCTCTCAGGAGAGCAGAATTGGCATCACAATACAAAGAGCACCAGCGCCATCTACAATGTGACATGGCAGGGAAATCTCAGCATCCATCCAGGTCTCCACAGAAAGGCTGCAGGAAAGGATTTAACCAATGCTGGTGACTGGCAGAACCGTCGTTGACCGAAGCATCCTTTTCTCATAGGAAGCCCCTCTGTATCTGCTGTGCAGAGCTGCATGTGCTCAGGACCCAGCCATTTTGGTGCAAGTGGAGAAGGTCCCTGTAAGTAAGACTCATTTGAAAATGCTCACCCGTCTCCAACCTGCATTCATATTGATTTGTGTTCCTCAGTATTCCTGAAAGGGGCCTTCAGTCAGTATCTTATATTTATCAGCCTAGTAAAGTGAACAAAAATGTGTGCAATTGGAATTATGAGCCCTGAAATTCTGTGGGGACAGGGCTTGTGTTGTTGTTTGTTTATACTGTAACCAATATTTTAAACGTTTTTATATAAAGTGTTCACTGCTGATGAAAGGTTTTTACTAAACTTGAATTGTTCATGACTTGCTTCTCCTCCTTCCCCTCTAGTTTTAGGCCAGACTGTCCTCCATGACCCGGATGGACCTGAGACTCTGCCCTGTAGTTCAGACTGATTTGTGCTGCTCCCACAGATTCTCCGAGGCTGTATCTCAAATAAAGAACAGAGTTATTTCTGACAGCTCCAGGGCTCTAAAGGTCAAGGATCAAGCCCCCACAAGAGGATTCTGGGCAGGTTGTGGTTTGAGTGAGAATACCCCCCCATAGGCTCATGTTAAAATGCTTAGTCACCAGGGAGGAGAACTCATTGAAAGGATTTGAAAGATGAGTAGGCATGGCCTTGTTGGTGAAAGTATATCACTGGGCATGGCTCTGAGATTTTAAGAGCACATGTGCCTCTTTGTCTCTCAAGTATGGATCAGGATGTAACTCTCTCTACCATGCCTGCTGCTGCCATGCTCCTGCCATGATAATGCACTAAACCCCTAAAAATGTACACAAGCCTCTAATTAAATGTTTCTTTTTATAAGAGTTGCCTTGGTCATGATGTCCCTTCACAGCAATAGAAGAGTGACCCAGATAGCCCATGTTCTGTCACCAGGTCACGCACACAGCCCCTCACTAGGGGATTCTGGGCAGTGCTCTACAACTGAGCCAGTCCTCCGCCCCTCACAGGGGGTTTCTATGCAGAAACTCTGACTTTGCTGCTGAATTAGGCAACTGCAGCTGTGCAGTTTCCCTGTTAGCTTTTATAATGCAATATAGTACGGGATTTCAATCTTTTTAAAAAAGTATCCACAGAAAGACCTGCTGGCCCTCTCCTTTAATCACAGCACTGGCGAGGCAGAGGCAGGCAGATCTATCAGTTTGAGGCCAGCCTGGACTACAGGGGGAGTTCAGGACAGCCAGGGCTACACAGAGAAACCCTGTCTCGGAAAAACAAAACAACAACAAAAACAAAGAAGTATCCACAGTTGTTTTTCATGTAATTTCAGAAATGAATAAACCGAGAAGCAACACAGAAGAGCGAGCTACCAAAAAGATTTTTATTGACCTCACCCTAGTTAAAAAAGGGTTCACCGAGGCTTTGCCATTCTGGGGAATGTAGTCCCCAGAGGGTGCAGCCACTGAGGAATTCTGGGAGTTGTAGTTCTGACACCAGTTGTGGTCAAGGTCGTTTCCGCTCCCGGGGAGACTGCTTGTGAGTGCTTCCTGTGAGGTGAAAACCTGGGCTAACGCTGGGCATTTCGTTTGTGCCTGTGCTCCTGATGTATCCCCTCAGTGACCGCATCTGCGTCCCAGGAAGAAGCCGGGCATCTAGGTCCTCTCTCGCTGGGCTCTGCTTGAGGTGGGGCTGCCCCACACTGACACACCTCAGCAGCTTGCAAAGCCCCAGGAGAGGCTAGCTTCCCAGGGGAGCAATGATGAGAGATGGCCAATGTCCTGAATCCTTAAGTGGTATGCAACTCTACTTTTTATGTGATTCCCCCCCCCCACTTATTTATTTAAATAAACAATATTTTTATTTTATTAAAATTATTAAATAAATTTATTTAATAATTAGGGAGAGAGAGAGAGAGAGAGAGAGAGAGAGAGAGAGAGAGAGAGAGAGAGAGAGAGAGAGAAAGGAAGAGGCAACTTGTGGGAGTCAACCCAGTGGTGCCTAGAGACTTAAACTCAGCAGGTTAGACTCAAGTTTCCTTTACCCGCTGAGCCATCTGTTAGGCCCAAACTCCCCTTTCCTTGCAGAGAGTTTAGCGTTTTTTTATTGTTTTGTTTTTTAATTGGTCATTATTCTCATGCCTGTGGGAAAAGAGACTTTGTGGAGGCTCTTGCAAATGAACAATGTTTGCTAGTAATTAAGTCTTTTAGAGCAAGACACAGAAGAGGACACTATCACTCCTATGTATGGAAACAATAAGCTGTCACAATTGACAGACCCTTCTGAGTGGTGGTCAGTCATGACACAGCATGCATCAGAGAGTTCAGAGCTTAGTGAAGATTTGTTTTTCTGGAAAACCCATCACCGCAGGCAGCTTTCTGAAGGTAAAAGTGCCCAACACCCCTGAAGCTGCCAGAAATAGAGAATGTGGGCTTTTCTAACCCCCTGCAGTGAGCGAGGTGAGGCATGGATGGCCTGGTAACTCAGAGACTTACACTACCAATCAGCAGGAAGCAGGTAGAAAAGCCTGGTCAGCCCGCACAGCCCTTGGGGCTGATGGAGAAACTGAGGAAGCCATGTGGACCAACTGTCCTAGCAATGTTCTCACGAAGCCCTTCCTCCCCCAGCTTGCTTCCCAGAGCCCTGCCTTGTCTCAAAGAGAAGAGAACAATGACCAAGTTACAGGTAAGTGGGGTTGCTTCCCCCATTCCCCACAGTGCTAGGGGTTGGAAACAGGACCCCTGCATGCTGGGCAAGTGCTCCTAGCCTATTTGGCAAGGTCCTGGCCACTGAAGGACCCTGTTCCCAAAACAAACAAAAAATCTACACAGCACCTGAGGAAGGACACCAGAGTTTGGGTTATAGCCTGTACATGTATGTGTATCCTTGTGTACATATGTACACTCACATGTGTGCACACATCTGTGCACACATGCACACAGAAAACTAGTCACCCTCACTTCCTGCATTGGACGTCCTGAGTATTTATTTCCTGAACAACCAGGGAGCATCTGGCTGCCGCCAACTGCACAGCTTCTGTGGTTGACCCAATTCAGGGGATGAAGGAATGAAGAAAGGACAGACTCACAGACACGAGTACAGACAAGCTGGGATCGAATGAGCTGTGTGCTCTGATGGAGACACACCAGCATCCCAGAAACTCTGCTCATTTATTAGCCACTGCTTAGCATCCAGGAGCCATGATTCAGGAAACTACAACATGAATACTAATGCAAAGGGGTATTTTACATGGTGTTCAGCCAAGCTCTCCAGCAACACAGTACCCTCAGCTCCAGGGAATAGATGCTTGTTTTGCTAACAACAGTGGTGACTTTCCCAGGTAATTTCTAGGTGGTAAGTATTCCTATTTCTCTTTATTCTGGCCTAAACTGGGCACTTTTCAAAAATCTTCAGTATTTAAAAAAAATCTTCAATACTTTGGTAAATGATTAAAAATGACAGTTTGTCTGAAACTTTCACTTACTTAATTAGATTTTTGTTTTAAATTTACTGTTTGTATATGGACAGTACATTCTAGTCAATATATGTTATATATACTACATAAATATAATATAAATTTACATGGCTGAACACCATGTCATATATATGATACACACACACACACAATATCTATCTATCTATCTAGATATAGATATAGATATATAGATATAGATATATAGATAGTGTGTGTGTGTGTGTGTGTGTGTGTGTGTGTGTGTAATGCAGCCTTTATGGAACACTGTGAGGCCATGAGTGTCAACATGAAGACAATGATGATAGTGTTGTTGGACATATGTTGGCTGCTTAATGCATATGTACATATCATACAGTG
This sequence comes from Mus minutoides, assembly GCA_902729485.2. Lineage (NCBI taxonomy): Eukaryota > Metazoa > Chordata > Mammalia > Rodentia > Muridae > Mus > Mus minutoides. The sequence goes on along the minus strand of LR753336.1, from coordinate 1,653,036 downwards.
TTCTGCATCCTTTCTGTGGTCTCATTTAATCCCTTCAGGGGCATTAGGAAAGGAAGGAATGTCAATTGAGGAAATACTTTTATAAGATCCAGCTAAGGCATTTTCTTAATTAGTCATCAATGTTGGAGGGATCAGCCCACTATAGTTGGTGCCCTCACCAGGCTGATGGACCTGGATTCTGTAAGAAAGCAGGCTGAGCAAGCCAGTAAGCAGCACCCCTCCATAGCATGCGCATTAGTTTCTGCCTCCAGGATCCAGCAGTGCTGGGGTTCCCGTCCTGACTTCCTTCAATAATGAGCAGAAAATTGGAAGTGTAAGCCTAATGATCCCTTTTCTTCCCAACTTGCCTTTTGGTCATGGTGTTGTATCTCAGCAATAGAAACCCTAACTAAGACAACAGGCTAATGTATAAACAGTTGTTCAGGTCCTAGTGGCATTGGGAATGAATCTGAGGTGGCATGTGTTTGCTGTCACAGGAGGCAGTGACATTCAGGGACGTGGCCGTGGTCTTCAGTGAGGAGGAGCTGAGGCTGCTGGACGCTGCTCAGAGGAAGCTGTACCACGATGTGATGCTGGAGAACTTCAGGAACCTCCTGGCAGTGGGTGAGGACGGGGCCCTGTGTCCTTGGTGATGTCAGAAGTTCACATCCGTGTGTCTGTTGTACTCCACTGCTTCCCTTTTAGGTTTACTTATTTTGTATTTTATGTTCATGTGAGTGTTTTGTCTACATGTGTGTCTGTGCCACATTCACTCATGATGCCCACAGAGGCCAGAAGAGGGCATTAGATCCCCTGGTCCTGGAGTTACAGGTGGTGGTGAGCCACCCACTCTGGGTCCTGTGGAAGAGCAGCCAGTGCTCTGTATGGCTGAGCCACATCTCCAGCCTCCACTTTATTTTTTGTTTTGTGGCAAGGTCTTGCTATATAGCCTAGGCTTGCCCAGAAATGTGATTCTCCTATCTAAGCTTCTCAAGCACGAGGGCTTTGTCGACTGTGCCTGACAAACTGCCTGCTGCCGGGACCTCACACTCTAACCCTGCTCATCTCCATTTCTTTTCCTGCTTCGATATGTGTGTCTCTGGTGCTGTCCTTTGCATCTCTCTGGCCACAGTGCTCTTCCCTGGTGGAACTCCTGTCTCTGTCTCTCTGCCTGTCTGTCTCTCTGTCTATCTCTCTCTGTCTCTCCGTATGTATGTGTGTTTGTGTCTGTCTGTCTCTCTGTCTGTCTCCCTCCCTCCCTCTCTCCCTCTCTGCATTCGTCTGCTCAGGAGCCCTCACAGACCCTGCTTTTCATGTGTCTCACCCTGGCTCTCTCCATTCTGCACCTGCCTCCGCTGGTGTCTGAATACCACTACACCTGTTACCACAAAGTTGTTGATCGTTCTTTGTTTTAGCTCTTTGTTCCTCAGAGCTCTCAGACATTCACCTTTGACGCTGATTTCTAGTTAATATTTCCAGAAAGAAATGAGGACTCGCAACTTTGGTGTCCCTATCCTTGCTGATACCATCTTCTGCTCTCTATTCTTTCAGGATGCCAGAGTCCAAATAAGATGGCACCTCTTGACACAACAGGAATAAGGTGCCTTTCATTGGGAAAGCTTCCAAGTTGGCAAATGACAAGCCATGATGTTAACAAACTAGCCAGAGCTCCAGAAGATGGAGTAAACACTCAAGGCAAGGGTACTCACCTCCTGGAGCAGTGCCACTCCTCCTGCCATGGGGGAGCAGAACAGCCTTCTCAGGCCCCCGAGGATGATGGCTGTCTGGAGAGTCTCACAAGCGATCATTCCAGCAGTAGTGAAAATCAGGAATTTCTCTCTGGGAGGGCTCAGAGTTCTTGGAGTAAAGCACATCTTAATGAGAGATGGAACCATGGGAAACACTGTCCTCAGACTCTGGTGAAAACTAAGACACAGCTGTTGGCTCCAGGTGTTAACATTCTGGGTTGCATTTCCCACCATGATAACAGTATACTGCATAAAAGAGATAAAGTCCCCAACAGCAGTGACTGTGATAAAGTCATTTTTCCCATGACACTCCTCACCCAGCTTTGTGTTTCTAGAGAACAGAAGACCTACCAGCGCAGCGAGGGCCAAGAAGTCTTCAGTGACAGCCCTAGTCTGGAACTTCATCAACAGACCCTCTTAGGAAAGAAGTCCCCTGTACATAGTACTCACAAGGACACCAGGCATAGCCCCAGTGTCACCATTCAACAAAGTGTTCATCCAGCAACAAAGCGCTACTGGTGTCATGAGTGTGGCAAAGGCTTCAGTCACAGCTCAACTCTTCAGACACACCAGAGAGTGCACACAGGGGAGAAACCCTACAGGTGCAACAGCTGTGGGAAGGGCTTCAGCCGCAGCTCGGATCTCAACATCCACCTCCGAGTACACACTGGGGAGAAACCTTACAAGTGTGACGTGTGTGGGAAGGGCTTCACACAGTGGGCACACCTCCAGGCCCACAAGAGAATTCACACAGGAGAGAAGCCATATAAGTGTGGAGACTGTGGCAAACGGTTCAGCTGCAGCTCGAACCTTCACACCCACCAGAGAGTCCACACTGAGGAGAAACCCTACAAGTGTGACGAGTGTGGGAAGCGCTTCAGCTTAAGTGGCAACCTAGACATCCATCAGCGGGTCCACACAGGAGAGAAGCCATATAAATGTGAAGAGTGTGGGAAGGGTTTCAGTTCAGTCTCAAGCTTCCAAAGCCACCAGAGGGTCCATACAGGAGAGAAGCCGTTTCACTGCAATGTGTGTGGGAAGAGCTTCAGTCGGAGCTCACATTTTCTAGATCACCAAAGAATTCATACTGGGGAAAAACCATATAGATGTGAAGTGTGTGGGAAGCGCTTCCCCTGGAGCTTGAGCCTTCATAGTCACCAGAGTGTGCACACAGGAGAGAAACCATATAAATGTGAGGAGTGTGGGAAAGGCTTCAGCCATGCTTCAAGTCTGCAGGCCCATCACAGTATCCACACTGGTGAGAAACCATTCAAATGCAATGTGTGCCAGAAGCAGTTCAACAAGACCTCAAACCTCCAGGCCCACCAGAGGGTTCACACCGGGGAGAAGCCCTACAAGTGCGACATGTGTGGGAAAGCCTTCAGCCAGAAGTCCAGTCTCCAAGTCCATCAGAGAATTCACACCGGGGAGAAGCCGTTCAAGTGTGAAGAGTGTGGGGAGGAGTTCAGATGGAGTGTGGGGCTTAGTTCTCACCAGAGGGTCCACACAGGAGAGAAACCCTACACGTGCCAGCAATGTGGGAAGGGTTTCAGTCAGGCCTCGTATTTCCATGTGCACCAGAGGGTCCACACTGGATAGAGACCCTAAGTCGGCAGCATTTGCTGTAAGGGCTGCAGTCGGAGATCACATCTTGTCTTCCACCAGAGAATCCACACTGCTTGGAATCTTTAGTTTCTGCTGTCACGTAGGCTCTGTGCTGCTGATGCTAAAAGTGCCCCCACCACTCAGAGGCTTCAGGTGACCTCATTGGAGCTTTATTTTGGTATTTTGCCTTCAACCTAGTCTCCTACTGTACTCATTATGCAAAGGGAAGAGAGTATTTTTAAATGGATGTTCTTAGCATATAAATAAAGTAAACAAATTGAAAAAACATATAAATGATTCTGATTTAATTATAAAAGGAAAAATTGGCAATTGTAAGGAACAGACCCAACAGGAATTGTAGGGCATCATACTAATGCTGATATTATATCGTTATGGGTAATCAATAAAGATTGACAACGAGCTTGTAGCAACGGATAGGAAAAATTAACAACAAATATCCTAAAACCAAATGACTTCAGTTTATACAAAGTAATTGGATTCACCCCATATTGTAAAAAGAACATCAATTCCTGAAGTTCTTACATTTTATACTAATGCAAATAAGTTGGAAATGGCTGGTTACAATTCAAAAAAAAAAATAAGCATAGTCATTCAAAGCCCATATGTTTTGATTTTTTCAGTTCAAAAATCAGAGTTCTATGACATTCTTTTTTTTTTTTTTTTTTTTTTTTTTGGTTTTTCGAGACAGGGTTTCTCTGTGTAGCCTTGACTGTCCTGGAACTCACTCTGTAGACCAGGCTGGCCTTGAACTCAGAAATCCGCCTGCCTCTGCCTCCCAAGTGCTAGGATTAAAGGCGTGCGCCACCACGCCCAGCTATTCTATGACATTCTTAAGGTATTATTAGATTTTCTTAAATCTCTTCATATAGCTACTGCCCTCAATATGCAGAAAATATTGTTTCGTATATAGAAACTACTGCACTTACTCAGTATGACCAAAATTAACTCCACTGTTTATTCAACTACAAAAAGTAATCCTAGAGAAATCATCCATTGTATATACCATGTCAGACTCTACACAGGCCCTCTAGCACAAGGTAATGATGAAATTGTTCACTTGTTGGTGGGAAATGTGCTAGAAACCTCAAATTTTCATAAGAAACACCATAATAGGGCTAAAGGTCTAAAGGGGGATTATTCTATCACGTGGCAACAAGCCAAGGAAATTATAAGAAAATGTCCTGTTTGCCCTTTATATAACCAAACTCCATCACCTGCAGGGGTAACCCAAAGAGTACCCAAAGAATTAAATTTGGCAAATGGATATGTTTCATTTTGCAGAATTTCAAAAATTAAGATACCATACCATACTCAGGATTTCAACAGGCAGCTGTTTTAGGTTCTAAAAACTTGACATTATGGCAATTATGAGAATACCTGGGCAGATTAAAAATGATAGTACTCCAGCATATGTTTCTAGTGAAATGAAGCAAATTTTTACATATCATAATATGAAGCATATTACAGTTATGCCACACAATACTATACGACAAGCAGTTGTAGAGGAATCTAATTGTGCTTTAAAAGAGATGCTGAGCAAACAGAGATGGGTGACCAACACTCCCAGGGATAGATTACATAATGCTTTATTAACTTCAAATTTTTAAAATGCTAATGATCAAGGAACAAGAGCAGCAGAGAGACCATGGGTTATAGAAAAAAGTGCTGAGCTAAATCAGCCTGTTTATATTAAGGATGGTCTAACTTGAGAATGAAAGGCAGGAAACGTGTTACACTAGGGAAGAGGTTTTGTATTGGATTCAACCAGAGGAAAAAAAGGTGGTGGATTCCATTGAAATTTATAAAAATCAGATTTGACAGGGAGATATCGCCTATAGATCTTGGTTTCAGACAGGAAGAAAAAAATCAAGAGGGCCAATAGCAGGGAACACATTTTGCTGATCCCTCTACAAGGGAACAGCGCTGAGAGTGGCTAAGATGAAAATGTCTCCAGCCAGAACTTGAGCTATTCATAACTGATCAGTCTTGTTGGCTACTAAATGCTCAGGACTCGTCATGCTGTCTATTCATATGGAGTGAGTGAGAAGTTATTACAGTTTGGTTATTGTGGTGGTTTGAATAGGTTTGGCCCCTATAGACTCATGTGTGTTTGAATGCTTGGCCCACGAGGAGTGGCATTATTAAGAGACTTGGCCTTTTGGAGTAGGTGTAGCCTTGTTAGAGGAAGTGTGTCACTGAGAGGGTGGGCTTTAAAGTGTCCTCCTCTGCTCAAACTCTTCTCAGTGTGGATAAGAGCCACCTGGTGGCTTGCTGAAGACAGTGCCCTTCAGGTACTGTCAGATAGAGATGTAAAACTCTCAGCTCCTTCTCCAGCACCGTGTCTGTCATGTTCTTGCCATGATGATAATGAACTGAACCTCTGAAACTCTTAGCCAGCCCCACCTAAGTGTTTTCTTTATAAGAGTTGCTTTTGTCATGGTACCTCTTCAGAGCAATAAAACCCAGACCAAGACAGAAGTACCAGACACTGTGGTATGATTATAATAGGCCTGACCGTCCGTTTGGAGGAATGTGGATTTGAGGACTTTATGTCCTGCTCCCTCACCTGTAGGACCGACCCCCGGGAAAGAGTTAGGTCCAAATCCAAATCCATGGCCTGCACAACAGATTTGCCTGCCTCAGATTCCCCGGGCAATAGTCTCGAAGAGCAGGGGCTTCATTTTCTGTATTATTCTCAACATTTTGTCCGAATTCAGGAGCATCTTAAAGCACATGTTGGGAGAAGGTCTCAGTTTTCTGAGGCTCACCCACGGGTGTCGGGATAATCTCTTGAGTACTGTGTTTATGCATCACCTGTCAACAAAAGGCCCATGACCTTTAGGAAAGTAAAATGGAAGGTGGGACATCCAGCCAAAAGAGAGAGGGACTCTGGGAAAGCGTCAAGTGCAGGAAGATCCCCCCTGGACAGAGGAAGTCAAATGCATGAAACTGAGGAGAGGTAACTCACCTTGTAACAGAGATAGAGTAGAATAAATGGGTTATTTAGCTGTTGCGGGAAATATTTAAAGAGTGGCACCACCCCATGCTATACCAGCTACTCACTGCCCGGGCAATCTCACCACCTCTGCCTCTAGGCTAGCCCCAGCAGCGACCAGTTGTGGTTCTCTTGCTGCGGTTCTGCTCACATTCTCAGCCATCCAACCCCTGCGGTCAGTGGTCCCAAAGCCCAGTAACCCGGTAAAATCAAAACTCTTGAGGCTTGGAATTTATAAGTCAGATTTATATCAGTAAATTCTCACCCCACAAAACGCCCACACAGTGAACTCAGAGCCAGTTAATATAGATATAAATTGCCGACCCAGATAAGACAAACTGTCCTGCAGTTATCCATCCCTTATAAGATATTCATAGCTACCTGTGGCTATTTAAAGCCACGCAGAATCTGGATCATCTTGCTCTTCCTCCATCTTCCTTCTTACTTCCTCTGTCCTCTTTGTCTTTGAAAACTCTTAGCTCTGCCTCCCTTTCCCCTGTCCAATCACAGGCTTCTTGTTGTATTAATATTTAAATTAATTGGGGGGAAAATCCTGCTGCATTTAGTTATTTGAGCTAGTCATGGAACAAGCCAAAGCTTTTGGCCTAGGCATTATTAATAACTAAGTAAGCTAGGAACTGAGGTGCGGGAGAATAAACCATGCAGTGACGTGTGACATCCAACTTACGGGCTCTTAGAATCCAGGTTTAGAGCCTAAGAACGCCCAGGTGGAAGACAGAATGGTTCCCCCAACCCCCATCCCCCACTCCCTCTACTCCCCACCCCTTTCCCCCACTAACTTCCTACCTCCCCTATACCCCACCCCTTGTCCCACACCCCTATGTCACACCATCTACCCCACATCCCCTACCCCCCACCACGCCCACACACCCCAACAAAGGGGGTGGGGGGGGCGGGGAAAGAGCAGAAAACCCAGGGAGGCAGTGTGGAAGGGACCTGTTTAAGAATCACCTGCTGAGCAGAAAAGCCAGCTCTTCTACCTGAGCCTAAGGGCACAGTAGCTGTGGTCCTCCCACGCACGACAAGCTCCAGAGAAGGGACAAAGTGGGCTGGATGTAGCTAGGCAGCCAGAGGGAAAACTGCAGCCCAGTTCAGGCCCACATGTTAAAAGCCTGTAGCTGCTCAGGACGGGGATTAAGAGCTTTCATGGAGCAATGAAGCTTGCTACTCTACCCTGATAACAGTTAACACTGCTCTGTTAACTGCAGCCCAGAGCCACATTCCCAGAGTGGACAGGGGTCAGACGACAGGCCCAACTCAGTGTAGAATGGCATGTGGGCCCAGAACAGCAGACAGGTGTCCGCTTCTGTTTCTGCCTCTTCCCTATGGGAGAAGAACGGGAAGGAGGGTGTAGAGCCAGCAGCTATAGGGAAATCTCTGAGCTAAACTGCAGAGGAAGAACACACAGAAGAAATCTGAGCATATGAGAACTTATGATCAGGCAAAAAGTGTTTAAAATTATGCTTTAATGCCAAAGAGGGAAAGAAACTAGATCTAAAAAAAATTATAGATGAAAATTAAGTAATTTGAAAATAATAAAAGTCAATGAAGAGAGTGTAAAGTAAAATTAAAAGGAATAAGCCACATGAAGACAGAGTTTAGAGAAAATTAAATGCAGAAAAAGATATTAAGTTTTTAAAGACGTTAAAAGAGGGATAAACAAATGCACATAGAAATTTTAAGTCTCCAGAGAAAAGAGAGAGAAAGAAAAAGTTTGAAAAAGGAAAGGAAAGAAATAATAGATAAAGGTACATAGACACTAAAGAAAGTAAGCAAACTAAAATCTGCACTTTCACAGCACACAGAGACTAGACTGGACAATATAGCCATTTTTCTTGAGCCCCCCCCCAAAAAAAGAAAAATGAGGCCCCCAGAGAAAAGGAAGCAATTTTAAGAGAACGATGCCCCATTTTCCAAAACTTAGGGGGTAGGGGTTGGTAGATTGTTAGGTGATGATCATTGGTAAAGTGGGGTTGGTTACAAGTTGTTAATGGTCTTTATCAGGAAGGAAACAAGGTCTAGGAGATTAGACTCAGGGACTTCTCTCTTTCTTATCCTTTCTTATTTAACATTAGGGGAAGAGAGGGAAGAAGGTATGAAAAGAAAAACCGGGGGATTTAGGAATAATAGGTTAAAAGGGTGATTATTAAATCTACTCTTAAACTATAGTGCTTCTACTGGCCAAAAAAATCTTACATTGGTATAGATCTTTGTACATTAATGCAAATCTAAGATTACAACATACTATGTATATATGCTTCAACTTTTACTTAAGGTAAAAGTTAAGGTATTATTCCTATGCAATTCCATTGTAAAATGCAATGTGAAGTTCTAGTCCTTGAAAGTTGCTATTACAAACTGTTTGGAATAATTAAGAAATACTAAATGTTAAATGCTAGTTTAGTTAATTACAGAAATTCTTCCTAGGTTAAACAGATAGTACATAGCTAGAAAAAAGCAGTGCAGATATGCTGAGATAAATTGTCTTCAAAAACCTCAGAGATCTACAGAATCTGACATTTAAAGATGCTTTGTTAATAAAAGGCTCTTTTTGATACAGCCAGATCTGCTTCTGGCGGTACCCCCACTCTATTTCAGAGATGATGGGTCTGTCTGGAAGAATCTCCACATGGAGTTTGCTTCTTATGTGGCAAACTAGGCACTGCACAAGAAACTGCCCTTTGTCAATGGCAGACAAAACTCTGTCCAAGCTGGACAAGCGGGATGTAGGGAATCAACTGCTGAACTCTGCCAAGACAAGGTAAGCAGTCCCTTGTAATTCCTGCTTCACAGAAAAGTCTGTTAGAGATACTGGGCCAGAAGGCTGAAGATAGAGATGCTCTAACACTGCTGAAGGACCTTAGTGGCTGTCCAGGCAGCCAGTTGTCTCTGTCATGTCTATAGTGTTGGAAGCTGCTTGCTCTGCACTTCCTGCATACTCTGGTAACATTTATTGCTACATAGATCTCTGATGGAATTGAAGACTAGATAATTATAGTCCCACACATAATCTTAGTGTGTTTAGGGTTAAAAAATGTTTTTAGGTCTAAGCAGATTATTTTTTAGGTTGATAAATGCAATCTATAATTAAAAAATGATTTAAGTACAGACTCTGAACTCACCAAGTTAGGACAGATAGTAGAGTGCTTTCTCCAAAGTTGCCAATTATAAATGGACTGGACATTATTTTTTCTAAATCTTTTTATTTTTATTTTATGTGATTTGGTGTTTTGCCTATATTTATTTCTGTGTGAGGGTGTTGGACCCCTGGAATTGGAGTGGCAGGCAAATGTGAGCTGCCATTTGGTTACTGGAAATTGAACCTGGGTCCTCTGGAACAGCAACCAGTACTCTTTTTTTTTTTTTTTTTTTTTTAACTGTTGGATTTTTTAAAGATTTATTTATTTATTTTACATATATGAGTACACTGTCACTGTCTACAGACACACCAGAAGAGAACATCAGGAAAGATCTCCCATGCTCATAGATTGGCAGGATTAATATAGTAAAAAATGGATATCCTGACAAAAGCAATCTACAGATTCAGTGCAATCCCCATCAAAATTCCAACTCAATTCTTCACTGAGTTAGAAAGGGCAATTTGCAAATTCATCTGCAATAATAAAAAACCTAGGATAGCAAAAACTATTCTCAACAATAAACCTCTTGTGGAATCACCATGCCTGACCTCAAGCTGTACTACAGAGCAATTGTGATAAAAAAAAACTGCATGGTGCTGGGCGTGGTGGCGCATGCCTTTAATCCCAGCACTGGGGAGGCAGAGGCAGGCGGATTTCTGAGTTCGAGGCCAGCCTGGTCTACAAAGTGAGTTCCAGGACAGCCAGGGCTATACAGAGAAACCCTGTCTCGAAAAAAAAAAAAAACTGCATGATACTGGTACAGTGACAGACAGGTAGATCAATGGAATAGAATTGAAGACCCAGAAATGAACCCACACACCTATGGTCACTTGACACTTGACAAGGGGACTAAAATCATCCAGTGGGAAAAAAGACAGCATTTTAAACAAATGGTGCTGGCACAACTGGCAGTTATCATGTAGAAGAATGCGAATTGATCCATTCTTATCTTCTTGTACAAAGCTCAAGTCTAAGTGGATCAAAGAACTCCACATAAAACCAGAGACACTGAAATTTATAGAGGAGAAAGTAGGGAAAACCCTAGAAGATATGGACACTGGGGACAAATTTCTAAACAGAACAGCAATGGCGTGTGCTGTAAGATCAGGAATTGACAAGTGAAAGTGTTATGAAGCTGGTGTATACATGGGAGCCTGAGCAGTGGCTGGAACTATTGCTGGAGCCAGGTTCTCTCTGTATCTTAAGGGGTTCATCCCAATATGACTTCTCCACGAGATCCTTAGAGATGAAGAATCATTTTGGGGGGAGCACTGGGTCCCCCGGGGCCAACACATCTCAGTGATTTGCTGCTCCCTCCCTGAGGGAATGGGGCCAGAAAGGCCAGAAGAGCCAACTCCAGCTTGCTGACCTCTCCACACATCCTTCAGATTTGTGAATAAAGTAGGGAAAATGAAAAAAAAAAAAAAAAAGAATTGACAAATGGGACCTCATGAAATTGCAAAGCTTCTGTAAGGCAAAAGACACTGTGAAGAAGACAAAAAGGCCACCAACAGATTGGAAAGGATTTTTACCAATCCTAAATCTGATAGGGGACTAATATCCAATATATACAAAGAGCTCAAGAAGCTGGACTCCAGCCAGGCATGGTGGCGAACGCCTTTAATCCCAGCGCTCAGGAGGCAGAGGCAGGTGGATTTCTGAGTTCGAGGCCAGCCTGGTCTACAAAGTGAGTTCCAAGACAGCCAGGGCACACAGAGAAACCCTGTCTTGAAAAACCAAAATTAAATAAACAAACAAACAAACAAACAAATAAATAAATAAATAAATAAAAAGCTGGACTCCAGAAATTCAAATAACCCTATTAAAAATGGGGTACAGAGCTAAACAAAGAATTCTCAAGTGAGGAATACCGAACGGCTAAGAAGCACCTGAAAAAAAAAATGTTCAACATCCTTAATCATCAGGGAAATGCAAATCAAAACAACCTTCAACCTTGAGATTCCACCTCACACCAGTCAGAATGGCTAAGATCAAAAATTCAGATGACAGCAGATGCTGGCGAGGATGTGGAGAAAGAGGGTCACTCCTCCATTGCTGGTGGGATTGCAAGCTTGTACAACCACTCTGGAAATCAGTCTGGCGGTTGCTTAGAAAATTGGACATAGTACTGTAAGACCCCAAAAGTGGGGAGACCTCTGCTCAAGTCCCGGGATAAGCCGGCTGGCACCCCAATAACTCTAGAGAAAACCACACCTGATGTAAAACCGCAAGAGGCTTTATTGTCAGCTAGCTGAGGGCGAACTCCTTTTTGCCGCACAGGGCAAAGGAATTCCACCCGGAGCGGTAATAGTAGAGGGCTTTTAAAGGAAAAAGTGAGGAATTGGGAGGACTTGGAAGGAGTTGGGAGGAGAGTTGGGAAGAGTTGGGCTTCAGCTCTTCTATGGCGGGGGGGGGGGGGGGTTGTCCTTGGTAAAATTACAAGGCATGAGGAGTGGGGAGTGAGTTACAGCCCTTCTTTGTGGAGTTATCTCCGTGTCCTTGGCACAGGGAGCCAGGCAAACGCCTGGCTAGGTCTTTTTATAATTATCGCTTCTCTGGTTGTAAGGTATAGAAACAAAAAGGCTTTTTGCTGGCTATAGAGAACAAAGAGCTTTTAGAGATCTGGGAAAACGGGATTGGGGGAACGTCTAGGGGCTTTACCTTTCAGGAAGAAACGCTTTAAGTCGGGGTCTCACAGTACTACCGGAAGGTCCAGCAATACCTCTCCTGGGCATATATACCCAGAAGATGTTCCAACTGGTAATAAGGACACAGCTTCCACTATGTTCATAGCAGCCTTATTTATAATAGCCAGAAGCTGGAAAGAACCCAGATGTCCCTCAATAGAGGAATGGATACAGAAAATGTGGTACATTTACACAATGGAGTACTACTCAGCTATTAAAAACAATGAATTTATGAAATTCTTGGGCAAATGGATGTATCTGGAGGATATCATCCTGAGGGAGGTAACCCAATCACAAAAGAAGTCACTTGATATGCACTCACTGATAAGTGCATATTAGCCCAGAAACTTAGAATATCCAAGATACAATTTGCAAAACACAAGAAAGTCAAGAAGAACAAAGACCAAAATATGGATACTTCATTCCTCCTTAGAATAGGGAACAAAACACCCATTGAAGGAGTTACAGAGACAAAGTTTGGAGCTAAGACGAAAGGATGGCCCATCCAGACACTACCCCACCTGGGGATCCATCCCATAATCAGCCGCCAAACCCAGATACTATTACATATGCCAGCAAGATTTTGCTGAAAGGACCCTGATATAGCTGTCTTGAGTGAGGCTATGCCAGTGCCTGGCAAATACAGAAGCTCACGGTCATCTAAGGATGGAACACAGGGCCCCCAATAGAGGAACTAGAGAAAGTACCCAAGGAGATGAAGGGGTCTGCAACCCTATAGGTGGAACAACAATATGAATTAATCAGTATCCCCAGAGCTCGTGTCTCTAGCTGCATATGTAGCAGAAGATGGCTTAGTTGGCCATCATTGGGAAGAGAGGCCCCTTGGTCATGCAAACTTTATATGCCCCAGTAAAGGGGAACGCCAGGGCCAAGAAGTAGGAGTGGGTGGGTAGAGGAGCAGGGCGGGTGGAGAGTATAGGGAACTTTCAGGATAGTTTTAGGATAGTTACATTTGAAATGTAAATAAAGAAAATATCTAATAAAAAAAAGAGAGAAGAAAAAAAAAAGAAGAAGAAGAGGGCATCGGATTCCATTACAGATGGTTGTGAGCCACCATGTGATTGCTGGGAATTGAACTCAGGGCCTCTGGAAGAGCAGCCAGTGCTCTTAACTGCTGAGCCATCTCTCCAGACCTAGATTGGACATTATTAATGCAATTCTTACCTGATAGTTTTCATAATTGTTTCAAAAATGACCTTATTGTATATAGTTTATTGTTATAAGAAAAAAAGCCCTTTATTGGACTAAAAGTGGGAGACACAGGATGCTCTCTTGTATACTGTGTGAAATCATCACCTGTCAATATAAAAACTGATGGCCTATTAGCAAAAGGCAGGAGTAGAATGTGGGCATTCTGGCAGAGAGATTGGGACTCTGGGAAGGAGTCAGAGGTGGGAGATTCTCCCTGGACTCTGAGGAAGTCAGACATTTAAAACTGAGGACAGGTAGCTAGATTTGTAGCAGACTTAGAATTGAGTGAATGTGTTATTTAGGTGTACAAGCAAGGTGGGGACAAGCCAAAGCTTACAACCAGATACAATTTGCAAAACACAAGAAAGTCAAGAAGAACGACTAAGTCTTCATACCTAACTCTCTGGGCCATTATTAGGGAACTGGGGTATGGGTGGAAAACCCCTTGGCTACAGATTTCTTCACAGGCTCTTTTGTCAATACATCTTTATTATTTATTATTTTTTGCCAATGTATTTTCAAAGCCCCTTTCTGTTTCAGATGTTTACATCATGCCAGAGTTACAGGAGTTCGTTTCACTGCAGGAGTGGTTTCTGGATGAGGTTCATCTATCCCTGATCTCACTGGGGATGCTTTTTGTTCTGTTTGGTACGACCAGGTCTCACTGTGCAGCCTTCTGTCCTGGACCTTGCTATGTCAATGAGCCTGACTTAAAAATCACAGATGCAACTACCTCTGCCTCCTGAATTCTGGAATCAAAAGCATGCATCACCATGGCTGGTCCACAGGAGTTTTTTGATTTTTTTGTTTTTTGTTTTTTTGTTTTTTTCAAGACAGGGCTTCTCTGTATAGCACAGGATTTATTTTTATTTTATGGATGGAGATCACACGTTTAGGAACACACCCTTGAACAGGGCATGGGGCTCAACGATAGAATCCTTGCTTAGAATCCACCAGTGACAGCTTGGGGGGAAAGGCATGGCTAACATTTGAAAGGCCCTGGGTTCAATGCCAACATCATCTTGAAAAGAAAGTTCTAGGGACTTGAGAGAGGGCTCAGTGGTTAAGAGTACTTGCTGCTCTCTCAGAAGACCCAGGCTGGGTCCCAAGAGGCACACAATGAGTGGCTCACAAGGACACTCTTCTGTGGTTCCAGAAACTTATGCCCTCTTCTGGCCTGAGAAGGTACTACATGAAAAGTAAATCTTTAAAAATAAAAATAAAATTCTTCCTTGATTTCTACTGGCCCTTAGGGAGGTTGTAAGTTAAAGTCTGAGTTTTAGAAATAGAATAGCTCTCTGTAGCTGTGGATGGGAGGTCAGTATCTTTGGATGGAAATTCTAGAGCTAAACATTAGAATAACTGAACAAAAAAATTAAATACTAAGTGTGGTCAACAATATATTGGCAATGGAAGAGAAAATGAGTGACCAGGCAGACAGCATGACAGAAATCACTAAATCTAAACCACAGAGTTTAGACTGAAAAATTATTACCAAACCAGAGGTGGTGGTGCACTGCTTTAATCCCAGCACTTGAGAGGCAGAGGCAGGCAGATCTCTGTGAGTTCAAGGCCAGCATGGTCTGCAGATCAAGTTCTATGACACCCTACAGAGAGAAACCCACTGATGACAGCCAGGACTATACAGAGAAATCCTGTCTTGAAGAGCAAAATAAAAGTGGAATCCAGATAGAGGACTGAGAGGCCAGTGGGGGCTTCGGCAGGTGGAGCGCTTGCTCTGCAAACCTGATAGTCTGAGTACAATCCTAGGAGTCCGTGTTGCAAGCCCGTACTCTGATCTCCACAGGCTTGGCCCTGCCCCATCATAGACGGGCAAATAAAGCGGTAGGGAAAGCCAGGTGCGATGGAATCCACCTGTGATCCCGGCATGTGGAGGCTAAGGAAGGAGTGAACCCATGAGTACCCCTGGAGTCCAGATCCAGTTCTTCCCAGCTGCAGTCTGAGGAGGATTTAGGGGTCCTGCTCTGCCACACTCCCCTGTTGTCTGAAAACATAGGCTGTCAGCAAGTCCCAGGAATCCTCTCTCTACATCTCACAGCACTAAGGTTATATAGACCTTATAGCTACACCCAGCTTCTCACGTGGGTATTAGGGATTCAAACTCAGATTCCTATGGGTTGACTAGAGCTCCTGTCACACTCTTCACACATTTAGGGTTTCTCTCCTGAGTGGGATCTCGACCATGAAGATCTGACCCCCGAACCCCCAACCGAGGCATTCCCCACACACATCACATTTGTATGGTTTCTCTAGTATGGACTCTCTGGCGGGCTTGAAGACGTGAGTTCTGACTGTAGCCCTTCACATATGAATCGCTTCTCTCCAGTATGGACATTCTGAGGCACTTGAAGGTTGGGACCCTGACTGCAGCCTTCCCCATATTCTTCACATTGGACAGGGCCTCTCCCCTGTGTGAGCGTCTGTATTTTGGATACAGCCTTTCCCACATGCCTCACGTGGATATGATCTCTCTCCAGTGGGGACTCTTGGGTGGCGCGTTCATAGTGAATTATGGTTGAAGCCATCGCCACACTCACAGCACGTTGGTGGGGTTTCTCCCCAGTGTGGATCCTCTGATGGACCCCCGTGTGCGCCCTCTGGTGGTTCTGGAAATTTGCGCTCTGACTGAAGAAGTTTTTGCCACACTCTTCACATCTATAAGGTTTCTGTGTGAGTCCTGTAGTCACAATCAATGGACCGACTGAAGCTCTTGCTGATGAGAGCCTTGCTCTTCCCACCACGGTCAAGTACGTCTATAGGACTTGCCTTCTGTGTCACTGGTCTGATAAGCAAAGGGACTCTGTTGAAGTGGTCTCTGGATTGGTCTCATTTCTCCCGTTCCTCCCCTGGGTGTGAATGCTGTCTAAAGCAGCCCTCTGCTGGGTAGGCAGAGTGGTGAATGGAAAGCTCTGAGCCACATACCATGCAGATCTCCCTCCTACAGGTGACCTCTGCTTAACAGCGTCATCAATGCATCTGTCCCATTCGCGACATCTGTGGGGTTTCTGCTCTTTGTAAGTTTTTAAGTTTTAACCCTCTGGCAGAATGATGACTTCCTCATCAACCCTGCAAACCCGTGCAGTTCATGTTTCTCACCAACTGGCTTGTTTCTGCTCTGGATCTGTGACTCATGCAGGCACCTATTTTGACAATAACTCTGGGTTCTTGAGATTAAAAAGTCTTTGTGTTCAACACGGCTGGAGCTCTCTCCTTTGTGATTCTCTATATGGCTCCCAGTTTCAGAAACCCAAATGGAATCAGCTTGCAGTAGTTGAAAATGCTCCCTCTGAAGATACCTACCTGGTCAGTGCCCACGCAAACCGTTTCCAGATTTGTCAGCAAGACAGCTCTTCCTGGAAAAGGTACCTTAGTGCAAATCTCCCACAAGTCACCGTCTCATTTTTCCCCCCTGCTGCCTATAAAAGAGCCGTAGTGAGACATAAGGACAGAATGTTAGTGTACCAGGCTCCTGTCAAGGACCTAGCAACGGCTTACATCATCACCTGCTGCCATCCACTGCTGTATGTAAAAGGATTGCCTGCCTGCGCATGCACTCTCTGCTTCCACCTGTTCCCACGCGTTCTGGGTTCTCTCTCTCTCTCTCTCTCTCTCTCTCTCTCTCTCTCTCTCTCTCTCTCTCTCTCTCTCCCTCTCCCTCTCCCTCTCCCTCTCCCTCTCCCTCTCCCTCTCTCCCTCTCTCCCCTTTCTGTCCTTTTCTGCAATCCAGCCCTTCTCCGCACTCATGGCCCAGCAGGTACCCCTTCGTAACACAGGTAATGGGGAAACTCCACACTAAGGACATGGGTGAGATGTAAGCAAGCCAGTATATAGGTCACTGTGCCTTATCACTTCTTCAGGTTTTCATTGAGTTGGAAGGAAAGAGTGGGATGAACAGGTTCCTGGCTCCCAAGTGTACAGTGTGAACCATTTAGAGGCATATGTCTAATGTATACCGTGAGTGCTATGAGGCCTGGAGAGATGGCTCAATGGTTTAAAATCACTTAATAGGGCTGGAGAGATGGCTCAGTGGTTAAGAGCACTGATTGCTCTTCCAGCGGTCCTGAGTTCAATTCCCAGCAACGACATGGTGGCTCACAACCATCTGTAATGGGGATCTGATGCCCTCTTCTGGTGTGTCTGAAAACAGTGACAGTGTACTCATACACATGAAATAAATAAATAAATTTAAAACAAAAACAAAAAACACTTACTAATCTTCCAGAAGACCTGAATTTGGATTTCAATACCTAAATAACTCCCTGTAACTCCAGCTACAGGGTCTCTAGCTCCGTGGGCACCCATACACATGTGGCCTGAAAACACACATTTTTTTATATTCTTTTTTTCCTTCAATTTTTTATTAGATATTTTCTTAATTTACATTTCAAATGCTATCCCGAAAGTTCCCTCTCCCCTCCCTCCCTGCTCCCCAGCCCACCCACTCCCACTTCTTGGCCCTGGCATTCCCCTGTATTGGGGCATATAAAGTTTGCAATACCAAGGGACCTCTCTTCCCAATAATGGCTACATATGCAGCTAGAGACACGAGCTCTGGGGGTTCTGGTTAGTTCATATTGTTGTTCCTTTTATAGGGTTGCAGACCCCTTCAGCTCCTGGGGTTCTATCTCTAGCTTCTCCATTGTGGGCCCTGTGTTCCATCATATAGATGACTGTGAGCATCCACTTCTGTATTTGCCAGGCACTGGCATAGCCTCATACGAGACAGCTATATCAGGGTCCCTTCAGCAAACTCTTGCTGTCCTATGAAATAGTGTCTGAGTTTGGTGACTGATTATGGGATGGATCCCCTGGTGGAGTAGTCTCTGGATGGGCCATCCTTTTGTCTTAGCTCCAAACTGTCTCTGTAACTCCTTCCATGGGTATTTTGTTTCATATTCAAAGGAGGAATGAAGTATCCACATGCTGGTCTTCCTTCTTGATTTTTTTGTGTTTTGCAAATTGTATCTCGGATATTCTAAGTTTCTGGGCTAATATCCACTTATCAGTGAGTGCATATCCAATGACTTCTTTTGTGATTGGGTTACCTCACTAAGGATGATATACTCCAGATACACCCAATAGCCCAAGAATTTCATAAATTCATTTTTTAATAGCAGAATAGTACTTCATTGTGTAAATGTACCACATTTTCTGTATCCATTCCTCTGTTGAGGGACATCTGGGTTCTTTCCAGCTTCTGGCTATTATAAGTAAGGCTGCTATGAACATAATGGAGCATATGTCCTTTTTACCAGTTGGGACATCTTCTGGGTATATGCCCAGGAGAGGTATTGTTGGATCCTCCGGTAGCACTATGTCCAATTTTCTGAGGAAATGCCAGACTGACTTCCAGAGTGGTTGTACAAGCTTGCAATCCCACCAACAATGGAGGAGTGTTCCTCTTTCTCCACATCCTCGCCAGCATCTGCTGTCACCTGAATTTTTGATCTGAGCCATTCTGACTGGTGTGAGGTGGAATCTCAGTGTTGTTCTGATTTGCATTTCCCTGATGATTAAGGATGTTAAACATTTTTTTTTCAGGTGTTTTTCAGCCATTGGGAATTCCTCAGTTGAGAGTTCTTTGTTTAGCACTGTACCCCATTATTTAATGGGGTTATTCATTTTTCTGGAGTCCAGCTTCTTAAGCTCTTTGTATATATTGAATATTAGTCCTTTATCAGATTTAGGATTGGTAAAAATCCTTTCCAATCTGTTGGTGGCCTTTTTGTCTTGATGACAGTGTCTTTTGCCTTACAGAAGCTTTGCAATTTTATAAGGTCCGATTTGTCAATTTTTGATCTTATAGAACTAGCCATTGCTGTTCTGTTTAGGAATTTTTTCCGCTGTGCCCCCTTCGAGGGTTTTCCCCATTTTCTCCTCTATAAATTTCAGTGTCTCTGGTTTTATGTGGAGGTCTTTGATCCACTTAGACTTGAGCTTTGTACAACAAGATAAGAATGGATCAATTCGCATTTTTCTGCATGATAACAGCCAGTTGTGCCAGCACCATTTGTTGAAAATGCTGTCCTTTTCCCACTGGATGGTTTTAGCTCCCTTGTCAAAGATCAAATGATCATAGGTGTCTGGATTCATTTCTGGGTCTTCAATTCTATTCCATGGATCTATCTGTCTGTCGCTGTACCAGTACCATGCAGTTTTTATCACAATAGCTATGTAGTACAGCTTAATGTCAGGCATGGTGATTCCCCCAGAGGTTCTTTTATTGTTTAGAATAGTTTTTGCTATCCTAGGTTTTTTATTATTCCAGATGAATTTGCAAATTGCCCTTTCTATCTCAGTGAAGAATTGAGTTGGAATTTTGATGGGAATTGCATTGCATCTGTATATTGCTTTTGTCAGGATAGCCATTTTGACTATATTAATCCTGCCAATCCATGAGCATGGGAGATCTTTCCATCTTCTGAGATCTTCTATTTCTTTCTTTAGGGACTTGAAGTTCTTGTCATACAGATTTTTAACTTCCTTAGTTAGAGTTACACCAAGGTATTTTATATTATTTGTGACTATTGTGAAGGGTGTTGTTTTCCTAATTTCTTTCTCAGCCGTTTTATTCTTTGTGTAGAGAAAGGCCATTGATTTGTTTGAGTTAATTTAATATCCAGCTACTGCACTGAAGCTGTTTATCAGGTTTAGGAGTTCTCTGGTGGAATTTTTGGGGTCCCTTATATATACATCATATCATCTGCAAACAGTGATATTTTAACTTCTTCCTTACCAATTTGTATCCCCTTGACCTCCTTTTGTTGTTGAATTGCTCTGGCTAGGACTTCAAGTCCTATATTGAATAGGTAGGGAGAAAGTGGGCATCCTTGTCTAGTCCCTGATTTTAGTGGGATTGCTTCAAGTTTCTCTCCATTTACTTTGATGTTGGCTACTGGTTTGCTGTATATTGCTTTTATTATGTTTAGGTATGGGCCTTGAATTCCTGATCTTTCCAAGACTTTTATCATGAAAGGGTGTTGGATTTTGTCAAATGCTTTCTCAGCATCTAATGAGATGATCATGTGATTTTTGTCTTTGAGTTTGTTTATATAGTGGATTACATTGATGGATTTCCGTATATTAAACCATCCCTGCATTCTTGGGATGAAGCCTACTTGGTCAGGATGAATGATCGTTTTGATGTATTCTTGCATTCGGCTTGCAAGGATTTTATTGAGTATTTTTGCATCAATATTCATGAGGGAAATTGGTCTGAAGTTCTCTTTCTTTGTTGGATCTTTGTGTGGTTTAGGTATCAGAGTAATTGTGGCTTCATAGAACGAATTGGGAAGAGTACCTTCTGTTTCTATTTTATGGAATAGTTTGAGGAGAGTTGGAATTAGGTCTTCTTTGAAGGTCTGATAGAACTCTGCACTAAACCCATCTGGTCCTGGGCTTTTTTTGGTTGGGAGACTATTGATGACTGCTTCTATTTCTTTAGGGGAAATGGGACTGTTTAGATCGTTAATCTGATCCTGGCTTAACTTTGGTACCTGGTATCTGTCTAGAAAGTTGTCCATTTCATCCAGGTTTTCTAGTTTTGTTGAATATAGCCTTTTGTAGTAGGATCTGATGATGTTTTGGATTTCCTCAGGTTCCATTGTTATGTCTTTTTTTTCATATCTTATTTTGTTAATTAAGATACTGTCCCTGTGCCCTCTAGTGAGTCTGGCTAAGGGTTTATCTATCTTGTTGATTTTCTCAAAGAACCAGCTTCTGGTTTGGTTGATTCTTTGAATACTTCTTTTTGTTTTGACTTGGTTGATATCAGCTCTGAGTTTGATTATTTCCTGCCGTCTACTCCTCTTGGGTGAATTTGCTTCCTTTAGTTCTAGAGCTTCTAGGTGTGCTGTCAGGCTACTAGTGTATGCTCTCTCTAGTTTTGTTTTGGAGGCACTCAGGGCAATGAGTTTTCCTCTTAGGACTGCCTTCATTGTGTTCCATAAGTTTGGGTATGTTGTGGCTTCATTTTTCTTAAACTCTAGAAAGTCTTTAATTTCTTTCTTTATTTCATCCTTGACCAAGGAATCATTGAGTAGAGTGTTGCTCAGTTTCCACGAGAATGTTCGCTTTCTATTATTGAAGATAATGTTGATGTTATTGAAGATCAGCCTTAGTCCATGGTGGTCAGATAGGATGCATGGGATAATTTCAATACTTTTGTATCTGTGGAGGCCTCTTTTGTGACCAATTAAATGGTCAATTTTGGAGGAGGTACCATGTGGCGCTGAGAAGAAGTTATATCCTTTTGTTTTAGGATAAAATGTTCTGTAGATATCTGTTAAATCCATTTGTTTCATGACTTCTGTTAGTGTCCGTGTGTCTCTGTTTAGTTTCTGTTTCCAGGATCTGTCCATTGGTGAAAGTGGGGAGTTAAAATCTCCCACTATTATTGTGTGAGTTGCAATGTGTGCTTTGAGCTTTACTACAGTTTCTTTAATGAATGTGGCTGCCCTTGTATTCAGAGCATAGATATTCAGAATTGAGAGTTCATCTTGGTTGATTTTACCTTTGATGAGTATGAAGTGTCCCTCCTTGTCCTTTTTTATAACTTTGGGTTGAAAGTCAATTTTATCCGATATTAGAATGGCTACTCCAGCTTTTTTCTTTGGACCATTTGCTTGGAAAATTATTTTCCAGCCTTTCACCCTAAGGTAGTGTCTGTCTTTTTCCCTAAGGTGGGTTTTCTCTAAGCAGCAAAATGTTGGGTCCTGTTTGTGTAGCCAGTCTATTAGTCTATGTATTTTTATTGGGGAATTGAGTCCATTGATGTTAAGAGAAATTAAAGAAAAGTAGTTGTTGCTTCCTGTTATTTTTGTTGTTAAAGTTGGTATTCTGTTCTTGGGGCTGTCTTCTTTTAGGATTGTTGAAGGATTACTTTTTAGGTTTTTTTTTTTTAGGGTGTAGTTTCCATCCTTGTTTTGGTAGTTTCCCTTTATTATGATTTGAAGGGCTGGATTCGTGAAAAGATCTTGTATGAATTTGGTTTTACCATGGAATACTTTGATTTCTCCATCTATGGTATTTGAGAGTTTTGGTGGATATAGTGACCTGAGTTGGCATTTGTGTTCTCTTAGGGTCTGTACAACATCTGTCCAGGATCTTCTGGCTTTCATAATCTCAGGTGAGAAGTCTGGTGTCATTCTAATAGGCCTGCCTTTATATGTTACTTGACCTTTTTCCCTTACTGCTTTTAATATTCTATCTTTATTTAGTGCATTAGTTGTTGTGATTATTATGTGTCGGGAGGAATTTCTTTTATGATCCAGTCTATTTGGAGTTCTGTAGGCTTCTTGTATGTTCATGGGCATCTCTTTCTTTAGGTTTGGGAAGTTTTTTTCTATTATTTTGTTGAAGATATTTGCTGGTCCTTTAAGTTGAAAATCTTCTTTTTCATCTACTCCTATTATCCGTAGGTTTGCTCTTCTCATTGTGTCCTGGATTTCCTGGATGTTTTGAGTTAGGATCTTTTTGCATTTTGCATTTTCTTTAATTGTTGTGGCCGTGTGGAATCTTCTGCATTTGAGATTCTCTCTTCCATCTCTTGTATTCTGTTGCTGATGCTCACATCTATGGTTCCTGATTTCTTTCCTAGTGTTTCTATCTCCAAAGTTGTCTCACTTTGGGTTTTCTTTATTGTTTCTATTTCTCTTTTTAGGCCCTGGATGCTTTTGTTCAATTCCATTACCTGTTTGGTTGTGTTTCTCTGTAGTTCTTTAAGAGATTTTTATGTTTCCTCTTTAAGGACTTTTACCTCTTTAGCAGTGTTGTCCTGTATTTCTTTAAGTGAGTTATTAATGTCCTTCTTAATGTCCTTCGTAATGTTCTCTACCAGCACCATGAGATGTGATTTTACATCTGAGTCTTGCTTTTTGGGTGTGTTGGGGTATCCAGGACTGGCTGAGGTGGGAGTGCTGGGTTCTAATGAAGATGAGTGGTCTTGGTTTCTGTTATTAAGATTCTTACGTTTGCCTTTCGCCATCTGGTAATCTCTGGATTTGGTTGTTATAGTTGTCTCTGGTTGAAGCTTGTTCCTCCTGTGATTCTGTTGGCCTCTGTCAGCAGTCCTGGGAGCCCAGCTCTCTCCTGAGTCTCAGTGGTCAGAGTAGTCTCTGCAGGCAAGCTATCCTCTTGCAGGGAAGGTGCACGGAGTTTTGGTGTTCAGACCTGCCTCTTGGGTAAAGTTGAAGTCCCTATATAGGGCCTGTCCTAGAATATGTGTTGCCTCTGCAGTCTGCACACTCACCTGCACAGACTGGTCTCTGAGAGATCCAGGACCCAAGTTGGCTCCCTCATGAGCTCAGGCAGGCAAAACCCTCTTGGGAAGATACCTCTCCACAGGTGGGGAGGGTGCCCGGATGTCTAGAGCCCACAGCTGGGACTGTCCCAGAAGCTGTGTTGCTTAGCAGTCTGCTCACTCACCCTTTGCAGTCCACAAGCTGACCTGTGCAGACTGGTCTCTTAGGGACCCAGGTTCGCTCCCTCCCGAGCTCCGGCAGGCAAAGCCCTCCCTGGTGGACACCTCTTCTCAGGCGGGAAAGGTGCCCAGATGTCTAGTGCCCGAAGCTGGGCCTATCCCAGAAGCTGTGTTGCTTCTGAGGTCTGCTCAGTCACTGTTTGCAGTCTGTGAGCTGACCTGTGCAGACTGGTCTCTGAGCGACCTGGGACCCAAGATCACACATTCTTTTATTTATTTATTTATTTATTTATTTATTTATTTATTTATTTAAAATGAAAAAACAGCTAGGTAGTGGTGGTACACACCTTTAATCCCAGGACTCAGGGGTTAGAGGCAGGAGGATCTCTGAGTTCAAGGCCAGCCTGGTCTACAGAGCAAGTTTCAGGACAGCCAGGGCTACAAAGAGAGACCCTATCTTGAAAAACCGAAATTAATGAACCAAACCAACCAACCATGGGAGCTGTGGGCTCAGTGACTATTTGTGCTCTAACACACAATAGCATCAATTAAAACCATAGTCACTGTTTTCTAAGTACTTATGGCAAATGGGATTCTATCAAATTTCACTTAGAAAAGCTTCAAGCTTAGATAAGTCAGTGGGAGTGTAGCAATCATGGATGTACTGCTAAGCAGACTGCGCCAGGATGCCTACTCCTCTGGACTTCTGTCTCCTTCAGCCAAAGCCTTTTCTCTGTTTCCAGTAGGGACACTGTATCTGCTCTGAGGGCAAGGCACCCTAAGAAAAGATAAGGCACGTGTATTTAAGGTGAACATAAAATAAAGTACATTCTTGTCTAAATAACATAATCCCCAGAATCTGTAGTGTGAATTGATCATGATTGCACTGAGAAGTCAAGGGCTGGGAGGACAGCTCAGTGGCTGCTGGTATCTGCTATGCAGCCACGAGGACAGGGATTGAATGCCTGCACCTGTGTAACGTGCCAGGCACCATCTCACTCCAGTGCTGAGTGGGAAAACCCAGATCATCACCAGGGCTTGCTGGCTGCCAGCCACAAGTCCTGGGAGGCACTGTGCTTCAAAGAAGCAAGGCAGAGGGTGGTAAAGGAGGACGCCTGATGACCTCCGCGTGCACACACCACACACAGGCACCCCCGTACATAAAGAATTTTAAAAAGTCAGTGAAGTGGAAATTTCCGGTTTCTTTGGAGACTCAGTTGTGTTGTGTGATGTTTTTCTGGAAACTGTCTCATGAGAGGATGTGTCTGCAGACTGAGAGGGTGTTTTGGTGAGAACAGACATGTGGTGTTTTTCTGGAAGCTGCCTGGAATAAGGGTATGTGGTGCTTTGCTGGAGTGGACGATTGAGAGAACAGGTGATGTTTGGAAAGGACATGACTATAACGCAACAGACAGTGACAATGCTGTGTGGTATTGGTTCACCTTGCCATTCGTTGCTGGTCATCATGTGTCATGACTTCACAGAGAGAAAAGCCACCAAAGAACTTCTAGTGGTGTTCTGGTGGCTTCTTGCCACTTCCAGTGACTCAAACCAATTGGCAGAGCCTTGAAGTTTCTTCTGAATTGAGCTGCCGCTCCTGATTCATGTGAGCTGAACTGCTGATGTCCCGACAATGCAGATTGGATTCACTCCAAAGAACTATTTCTAAACAGGTCCATATTCTCCTTTGCCCTATTAACTGTTCCTTTCTACTACCTCTAGTGGGTGGTAGGCTAGAAGGGAGGTTAAAGCATTTAAGAACCCTTATTTAAAATAAGTTTGGAAAAAAAATAAACCTACAAGTAAGTTTTTAAAAATCAAGGCCACAGCTGTACATGTGTGACAGGACCTGTCTCTATATTTTAACCGTGTCTCTCACACCTCCACTAAAAACCACCAGGTCCTGCTGTAGTGGATTCTCAGTAAGGAAGAAAAGGCACTGAGAGTAAGGGCATCACTGTGACTTCAGAGCAGGAGGAGTGAGCAAAATGAGGAGAATGCAGCAGAAGGAGCCAGCAGCTTCTCCTTATCATGGGACAGAGCAGGTCTTTCCTTAATAGCAAGGCAGGCTTAGTCTTACTTATTAGAACAAAGCTCTTTTCTTATCGACTTGGGTTTAATTCATCTAGCAATAAAAGGGCAGCTGCATTTCCTTTCTCTATATAATAAAGATTGGAGCTCAGTTTTCATCCAGGATTGTGGGGAATTGCAGGCTGGTCTCCAGTCGAGCTGAGGTCTGAACCCCAATGGTCATAATTCACCTACATGACATGGTAGGCGTTCCCTCATGCTCCTGGAACTCTGGCCCCTGACTAAGGTACCACCTCCCACAGCACCCACAAGAGAAGCATGGTCAGTAGTCACATAAACAATGGCCCAAGCTTCTGACCTTCAGGCTAAGCTCCTCTCCAGTTACCTAGCAACAGTGAAGACCATAAAAAGGGGCGCTCAGCCCCCACCTCCTTCTCTCACTCCTTTGTCCTCTCACCTCTCACTTCTCTCACTTCTCTCTCCTCTCCCCTTTCTCTTTGTCTTCTCCTCTCCTCTCTCCTCTCTCCTCTCTCTTTCTCTCTAGCCTTTCCCCCTCTCTCTTTTTCCTCCTCTCTCTTTTCTATCTTCTCCCTTTCCCCTGCATTCCTATAATAAAGCTCTTAAACCATAGAGTGTCTCTGCTCCTTCAAGTTCCGCTGAGAACTCTGTTTAGTATTGGGAACTTCTTCCACATTCCCTCTCTCCCACAACCCTGGTGGCTTTATCAAAGTAGCTGGGGGGGGGGTCCCCAGGCAGGGCTGCCCCTTGGCCACCCCCTGAAGAGTGGGATAGAGGAATGCCCACTCAGGGATAAGTGGATAGGGTAGGTGGCAGCCCTCCCATGCCTGACTGACTAGAGAATAGGGAAATTAGGCGGGACGTGGGCATCTTTTTCCTATCCCACTTCTCCACCTCCCCCCTTTATTTTGTTCCCAGCACAGAATGAGTAAGTTCTTTCTGCACTGGTTTTTGATCTTTTGCTCCAAATGCATATGTAAGTATGGATGTGTGTGTGTAAGTATGTAATTATGAGAATGCATGCAAGCTAGTCCTAATTGGTTTGAATGGAAATGTATAAATGTACATGCATAAATCTGTATATAAATCAATGTGAGTTTATGTATATTTGCTTATGTATAAGTTTTTCCTTCTGCAAGCATGATTCTCTTCTCCACGTTCAATAAAAGTTTTTTGCTCCAAACTTCTCCTTAGTCTGACAAGGGAGAGGCATCTGGACAAAAGGGAAAAGGCTCTAGCAATTAATCCTTTACTTAATCGCCCCCTTGCCCCCATTAGGCTACAGGTGTTAATTGCCTAAACCAGTTGCTTTTAACACTCAGAACGAGCAAGAAAGTTTTTAGGACTTTTTAGAAGTTATCATCAGCCGTCAGTAACAGTTAGAGAGCTAGAACATCTGGAGACCCTCAGTCTTTAAAGCCATACCAGAGTCCTACTCTGTGTCTAGTTTCAACCCCTCTAGGCCAGGGGCTCCAGGCAGGAGCCATTAGTTAAAAACATATATTCAGAGGCAGGTGGATTTCTGAGTTCGAGGCCAGCCTGGTCTACAGAGTGAGTTCCAGGACAGCCAGGGCTATACAGAGAAACCCTGTCTCGGAAAAAAAAAAACAAACCATATATTCATGTATATAGAAAGAGATGTATGTAAATGTAATAAGAAAGGGGTTATTTTCCTAGTGATTCAATTTAGGAAGTGCCATTGTACTTGAATTCAAATAGTTCCCATATACATACTGTAAGATCCAACCAGAAATACCCCTATTTCAAACACGGGTTGTTCGTGCACCCCACGAATCACGAGACCTGTCTTGATGCAAAAAGCATGAGGATTTTTAATCGGAGCTCCGGGACGACCCGTATCCCACGCAGGGGACAGGGGGGTCGACCTCGTGGCTCGAAAATCAGGAGCTTTTATAACAATG
>LR753336.1:1571538-1623133 GCA_902729485.2 Mus minutoides | reverse complement strand
CCTAAGAATTAAGTCATGTGCTACCTTAGGCAACCTCCTGGGGCATTGAGACATTTCACAGAGATATTCAGAGGGCGTTGGCTATTCTGTGATTGTTCCAGGAAAGGCTTGCCAGTATTTTTATTTTAAAGGTTCACTTTCCCCCCTGACACAAGGGACTCTATTTTGTCTTTGGTTACGTACTACTCTTTCAATACATATTAACAAGCAGACTGACCACACTAAAAGATTCCAACAAGAAAGTTCGAAATGAGACGTGGAGACCTCAGTTTTAATCCTAGCACTTGGGAGGTAGAGGCAGAGAGATTGGAAGTAAGAAGTCATCCTTTACTGCACAGTGAATTTGAGGCCACCCTGGGCTACATTTTTGTTTTTGTCTAAAAAAAAAAAAAGGAGCTGGAGAGATGCCTCAGCCATTAATAAGAGGACTTACAGAGCTTCCAGAGGGGCGGAGTTCAGGTCCCAGAATCCAGGGCATCTGACTAGGCTCCTCAGGCACTCCGTGAAGTTCTCTCTCTCTCTCTCTCTCTCTCTCTCTCTCTCTCTCTCTCTCTCTCTCTCTCTCTCTCCACACACACACACACACACACACACACACACTAAATTTTTTTTTTTAAGCATATGTGATCATGTTTCTGGTGGCCAACTTTCCGGATCAAGAGACCCCAGTAATGTGAAGGAACATCCCAACAAGAAAGCGTCTTTGATGCAGTGCTTGGTGCAGTGACAAGTCCCTCCTTCCTGCTGTTTTGGGAACACTGAGGGAAAGATGCAGGAGGCTGTTTCCTGAGGGATGTGAGGGAAAGAGCCCGGCATTCTCCTAGAGTCAGGGCCTGGCTTCCAGGAAGGAAAAGGACGTCTGGGAACCGGATGGGCCCACAGCGGAAGGCGGCCAGCTATGCTGTCGCTGTTGCATTTTAACTGAGAACCATCCCAGCTACTGCCAATTTCCGACTCAAAACAACTGAGGAAACTGGAGCTGCAATCTGGGGGTGCGAGCCTCTAGTCTTAGAGGTCCCGTGACCTCACTTCCAGCCTCCGGGAACAGAGGTCTGACAGGCTAAAAAGACTTGAAAGGGACTCAGGCAGATGGGGGTGGGGATGGGGGTGGAGGTGTAGGATGGACTAGCCTCCATGATCCAAGAGGATGGCAGCATAGCTCTCTAGGAGCGGAGCGGCTTAGCTCCTGAACGACACTTCCCAGAAGCCATCGGGAGCGCCCAGCTTCCAGATAGTCTTGTAATACAGAACTCTCTCACTACTGCAAGGACCTGACCCACAGAGGAAAAAAAAAAAAAGGTTTGTGAGCTTCTGAACTACAACTTCCAGAAGCCCCTTCTTCTTCCGGCCACTTCATTCCCCTCCCCCTTCACAAAATTAGTCCATGTATCCTTGGGGTTGTCAATTCCTGGAGTGTTAAGTCGTTTGTATTGCTTCTGGAGTTAATGGCAAAAATCACCTTACAGAAACAACTTGAAATTTTTCTTTGGCCCAATTTTAAAGGGATTTCAGATTTCAGTGCATCGCGGCTCAAAAGGCCTGATGGAAACAACTCGGTGGAAGGCAGTTTCACCTCTGGTACCTGGTCCAAGAAGCAGAGAAGGCAAGCCAGAACCAGAAGCAAAGGTCTGCCCTGGAGGACCCATTTCCAGAGTTTTAGTAACTCGGAGACAAGTCTTCAAATACATGGGGGTGGAGAGTGGGGAGCATTTCCCAACTAGCCCATATAGTGCCAACAAACAAACAAACAAACAAAATCTATGTGAAGTGTGGAGTATACTGCCAGGCTAACAAAACTCAGTTTTCAGCCTATACAGTCAGAAAGGATAACTGATTCTACAAACAAAAGCACGAGACAAAATCCAAGATAGGACCCAACTGGACAACAAAGGTTGGGGTAAAGGACAAATATTAACCATAAAAAGACAATACCAAGTTGACTGCAGATGACAGTACTGTTTGGTCTACACGGGGACAGGGATCCCCGTCGTGGTAAGAAGGTATTCTAACACTGAGCTACATCTCCAGGTCCAAAGCGGGATTTTTATATTTCTGCTGCTCCTGCGTTTTTATTAAGGTTGTTAGGGCTCCTGTAACAGAAACTTAGATCTCAACAGTTCCAAAAGTGTATGCCCCGTTTTATTAACAGCTACTATCTTTAAGTCCCCGGCACTAGGGTTATGCCAGCTCAGCAGCACCTTTTCTTTATAAGGAACTTCCACAAAGCCCTGATGGGGCCTCATTCCCAAAGTTCTCCATGTAACACTTGGAAAAGGTCAAGGTCGCAATGTAATTAGCAGTGCCCAGAAACACTGACCTTAATGAGATAATCTTTCTTTTGAAAAACGATGCAAAGAATTCACAAAACAGGCCAGTGAGATGGCTCAATGGGTAAAAGTGCCACCAGCAAGCCTGACAGCTTGAGTTTTATCCCTGGCTCCTCACAAGGTAGAAAGAGGGACTGCCTCCCCAAAGGTACCCTCTGATCTCCACACACATGCCATGACATGCCTACACTAGCATGAGTGTGCTCCCACATACACACACATGCCATAACATGCCTACACTAATGTATGTGCTCCCCCTGATCTCCACACACATGCCATGACACGCCTACACTAATGTGTGTGCTCCCACATACACACACATGCCATGACATGCCTACACTAGCATGAGTGTGCTTACACACACACACATATGCCATGACATGCCTACACTAGCATGAGTGTGCTCCCACACACACATATGCCATGACATGCCTATACTAGCATATGTGCTCCCACATACACACACATGCCATGACATGCCTACACTAGCATGAGTGTGCTCCCACATACACACACATGCCATGACATGCCTACACTAGCATGTGTGTGCTCCCACACACACTGACTTGTAATTTTTAAAGATTATTTATGTTGTGTATATGAATGTTTTGCCCACATTCATGTATGTATTGGATCTTCTCAAACTTAAGGTTATGGATGATTGTGACCCACCAACCATATGGATGCTGGGAATTAGGTTCTTTGCTCTTGTGAAAGAAAAGCCCATCCCTACAGCCCCCACACTAAACTATTTTAAAATGTAATTAAGCAAAAAAAAAAAAAAAAAAAAAAAAAAGAATCCACATGACACAAGTCTTTTCAAGCACTATTTTATAGAACATTTTTCCTGAATGGATTCCTTGATGATGCTTTTATCATCTTTCTTGCTCTTGTAAGGTTTACCGCTGCTGTGGATTCTGTGATGAATGATCAGGTTGGACCTCCAACCAAAGCTCTTACCACAAACATCACACTTGTAAGGCTTCTCCCCTGTGTGAACTCTCTGATGGGACTGCAGCTGTGAAGAGCGACTGAAGCCTTTCCCACACACATCACAACTGTATGGCTTCTCGCCCGTGTGCACTCTCAAGTGGACTTGGAGATTTGAATTCAGAGTATAGCCTTTCCCACACACAGTACAAACGTATGATTTCTCTCCGGTGTGAATGCCCTGATGAGCCTGAAGACTCGAGGGGCGACTAAATTCTTTCCCGCAGTCCACACATTTATAGGGTTTTTCTCCTGTGTGGACTCGCTGATGGATGTAGAGATTGGAGCTACAAATGAAGCTCTTCCCACACTCCCCGCACTTGTATGGTTTCTCTCCTGTGTGAACCCTCTGGTGGGACCGCAGGTGGGAACTGCGGCTGAAACTCTTGCCGCAGGCATCGCATTTGAACGGCTTCTCCCCGGTGTGGAGCCTCTGGTGGTCCTGGAGGTGGGAGGCCTGACTGAAGGCACTCCCGCATGTCTCACAGTTGTAAGGTCTCTCCCTAGTGTGCACTTTCAGATGGACATTAAGTGCTGACCTACAAGTGAAGACTTTTCCGCACTGCTCACAGGTGTACGGTTTCACTGCCATGCAGACACTCTGGTGGGTGCGCTCGTGTGGATTATGACCGAATTCCTTACCTTCTTCTCCTGTGCGATCTCCTTGATGAACGCAGCCATCTGTGCCACAGGGGGAGCCTCTCCCACATTCAATGCACGCACAAGCCCTCTCTCCTGAGTCTAACACTTGGTGAGGCTTGGAGCTGGCTTCTCTGTGTTGGGAGCTTTTCTGTCTAGTGTGAATCACTCCATTCTGGTCAAATGGCACCACCTCCACAGAGTCTCTCCCATGATCACTGGGGCTATGCCGCTCCTTACTTTTGTATACTCGGTGATCAGAGCGGGGATGTGGAATCCAACTTGTAGAGTGAGTATCCCGTTTCCTCTGACCCGCTTCATCTCTATGGGAGACTTGGTGGTACTGATTCTTATGAGTCTGCCGCTCAGTCAGCAAAGTTCCCTGGACTCTCAAAGTGGGAAGTGGGAGCCTTCCAGAGTGGGTAGGAACACTTATTGTATGACTCTTTATATAGTTCTCATCTGCAGAGACGGGAGCAGATGGCCTCGGCCTGGACTGGCAGGGAGACTCGCCCTGTAGCTGAGGAGTATTTAACACAGAGGCTTGACTCGTGGTTAAGTCGTCTGTGACCCACTGCCAGATCTGCCAGCAGGGAAGGGCTTCAGGTGACCCTCCACCTCGGACTGCTCCTCTCGCACTCGGACCGTTAATCCCTATGAAGACAGGTAAGGAAAAGTGAAAATGTTTACACCTCGGGATTTCACACTTAGCCTTGCATTACTAGACTTGAATGCAAAGGAAGATGATCCTTCAGCTTATCCTTTTCATTACTAATGAAGTTTTCAGGTGTAAATACTAACAGAATCCACTATATAGCCTACTGAGGTCCCTACTATTAAGAACCAATAAGAGCTGGAGAAATGGCTCAGCAGTCAAGACCACTGGCCGCTCTTCTAGAGGACCTGGTTCATTCACAGCATCTCACAACTGTAACTCCACTCCCAGGGGATCTGACACCCTCTTCTGGCCTCCATGGGCCCCAGGCTCACATGTGGTATACATAAATACATGCAGGTAAACACCCATATACAAAAAATAATAATTTTAAAACTTTAAAGAGAACTAATAAAACCCATTTAAAAATCAACTACTGGTTGAATTTTTTTTCTTTTTAAAATAATATCTCTCTCCTACCATATGACAGTGTCAACAGGAAGAAACTTTTTTTTTTTTTTTTTTTTTTTTTGGTTTTTCAAGACAGGGTTTCTCTGTATAGCCCTGACTGTCCTGGAACTCACTTTGTAGACCAGGCTGGCTTCGAACTCAGAAATCTGCCTGCCTCTGCCTCCCAAGTGCTGGGATTAAAGGCGTGTGCCACCATGCCCAGCTAGGAAGAAACATTTTATGGTGCTCAGTTTTCTAGGCACTACCCAGAACCATGCCTGGCACATACTCCAACAATAAAGTGCGACAACTGCTCAGAGCGCACCGTCTGGACCACACACAATGCCAGCAGCAGGGACAGAGACCAGCAAGTACAAAGGATGAGTAACGAAGATTTCTCACCTGCATCTCTCTCCCTTGGGGATGCTCTCCTCACGCGAGGCTTCTCTTCTCTTTCTAGGTATGGTTTATCTCGTTTGAAAAGTTGATACTCTGTGAACATGCAAAAATCACAAATGTCAAAGGGCACGGTCTGGTGGAAATGCACTGGGGACACCAGTAGCACCTGAAACCATCATTAGTACAACGAAAATAGTGTGTTATGATAGCTGTGTTCAAGCTTACACAAACACAGTCCAGGGAAGAACAGCATTTATGATGTGGCCCGTCCAACACACACACACACACACACACACACACACACACACACACGCATGAAGAACACAGTCTGAGCGACCTACTCTGAGCTCACGCCTTCAGTCATTGGGCCTCTCCCTGCTCACTCCACATCCGCTCATTCCTTTCCTACGATGTGTCATCCTCTCTACAGAATGGTGGTGTTTCATTAAAGGCTGCCACGGCTGGCAAGATGGCCCAGTGCTCAGACCACTTGCTGCTCTCCCAGAGCTCTATGAGCACCTACAACTGCCTAGCCCCAACTTCGGGGCGTCCAATGTCCTCTTCCGGCCTCTGAGGGCTCCCACATAAAGGTGTGTGTCTGACACATATACATAAACATAATAAAAATAAGTATCTTTTAATGATCAGTATGGGGTGAAAGAGATGGGCCAGTGGTTAAGGTGCTTGCTGTTCTTCCAGAGGACCCCACGTTCGGTTCCTAGTACCCACATCATGTGGCTCATAACCATTTGTAATTCCTGTAATTCTAGCCCCAGAGGGTATACACACCTGTGTGTGTATATACATATACAGACACACACACACACACACACACACACACACACAAATAAAATGTGATTTTGCTATCAGTTTTTTTGTTTGTTTGTTTTCCAAGGCAAGGTGTTACTGTGTAGCCCTGTAGACCAGGCTGGCCTCAAACTCAGGAGGTCTGCCTGCCTCAGCCTCCTGAGTGCATGTGGCACCACCGTCCAGTAATAATGTTTAAAAATAATAGTGTGCGGAGACAGCTTCAGTGGTTGAGAGCAATAGCTGCTCTTTCAGATGACTCGGGTTCAGTTCTTAGCACTCACATGGTGGCTCACAATCATCTGTAACTCTAGTTTCAAGGGTACCAGGCAATATACTTCTATACATACATATAAACAAACAAATTAATTAATAAACAAATAATACATAAAATGTCCTGAAATATCCTGTTCAGAAAAGACAAGAAATGTTGCAACTCCAAGGTCACAGGTATGTGCCAGAGGGCACCTGTCCTCACCCACTGAGAGCAGGTTCCGAAAATTCTCAACCATCACATCTTGGTACAGCTTCCTCTGGGCAGAGTCCAGCAGTCTGAATTCCTCCTTAGTGAAGACCACAGCCACATCCTTGAATGTTACTGCCTCCTACAACAAGCACATATGATCTCAATCTTACAAACAACTGCTGTTTGTAACATCGTCCTAGTTAAAATAGTTTATCTTGAGGGAAAGGGGGAGTAAGCTTGTAAAGAATCAGGAAATACTAAAAGGAGGCTCCTTGAGATTCTGGGATTATACAACTCATTAGTCATAGGAACTCCCTGAAACTGACCAGATGCCCAAGGTCCCTCTGGCCATAGAGTTATATGAGCAGTAAGAACTGCTTAGGGGACTCAGGTCAACAGAGTTTCCTAGAAGAGCCTCTCCTACCTATTGAGATGCCTGCAAGTTGTACATAAAGTCCTAGGAAACCTGCAGTGGTGCAGCTGCCTTGGAGTCATCCTGCTCCCGTGAGTAACCCCAATAATCTCACCAATTCACCAATGTGGCCTTGGGTGGTATTGTTACTTGAGTCTGTTGTGGATTCCCTACTTGGGGTAAATAGATGTCTGATGGTGTCTCCCTAGGAGAAAAGTCAATACCAATGTCTGCTAGAGGCACAGTGGCCCTGAAAAGGAGGGGGACAGTTAAACTTATAGGGACAAACAAACACCTGGCATATCCTCAAGACCTCAAGTGCTTTCACACATTCTATTTTAAAAATCACATTTACTCACTGCATGTGTGTGCCTCGCATGTGCACATGTGTGTGTGACAGTGCTTGTGTAAAAGACAGCGGATGACTTGTGGAGGTTGGTTCTCTTCGTTCACCATGTAGATCTTGGGGATCAAACTTAGGTCATCAGGCCTGGAGGCGTGCACCTTAACCCCTTACATGAGAAAAATCCTCTAGCTTGAGAAGAACATTCTCACAACAAATAGGGCGAGTTCTACTTACCATGGGCCCACTCGCTTTTTACCCTTTCTTCTGGGAAATGCAGAGCCTAAAAAGGGCAGAAATCAGAAAAGAGAAGTCTTGTCAGTGCCACTGACCACATGGCTGACCCTCGTCAGATAGTCGGGTGCGTGTTCCTTGCAGCCTATGGTCAGAGGATGACAACGGTACCATGTATGATAGGAACTCCAGTCAGGAGCTCGTCACAGAACAGTGTGCCCAAGCACAACAGACCAGATCTCCTTGTACTAATTTTTTTGCAATTTTCTCTAAGTTTTAAACTAAGGAAACTTTCAGTAGTGATAACAGTGAGGATGGTAAACGTGGAAATAGCATCTAGTGCTAATTCACTCTAATGGGTACTGGGCGGGCACCCCACTCCTGATGGGAGTACTCTAGTACACGGAAAGCAATAAATCCACTCGCAGGAGCCTACAAGGAGCATGTCGAGAACATACCATTGCCTCGAGTTGCTTGGGACTTTTGACTATATTCATTAAGCAAGGCGGTGGTAGTGGTGGGTACAATGCTGTGAGTACAGGGTACCCCGCTCCATTTTATCTGTGCCAGGTGGCATGGTGACCCTTCTTAGCCTGAATTTTGAGATGAGACCCTTCCCTGAACTGTTTACATGTGACCTGTGTGGGAGTCATTTGGATCTCATTGGGATGCAGACTTCAAGGATGTACATGCAGGAGTTCTCAGTTAGATGGGCAGGGTCTGAGCCTGGGTACTGTCCAAGGAGAGGAAAATCTCTCTGCTGGTTCACAGTGAGTCTCTGAACTGTTGCATGGGACAGCCAGTCCCAAGGAACATAGCTGCCATTTAAAAGAAACTTACCTGAGAAAACCTGACAGAACCAAGCTAAAAGAACCATTGTTTCATTTGCATCTAAAGTTGTAACCGTTTTTTTTTTAAAACATGATCTGTAATTTTGGACATCCCCATGTCTATAATGTTAAAAAAAAAAAGTTATTTGGAAATACCAGAATTGGTGAAAACAGGGCTGGTGAGATGGCTCAGTGGGTAAGAGACTGCTCTTCTGAAGGTCCTGAGTTCAAATCCCAGCAACCCATAATGAGATCTGATGCCCTCTTCTGGTGTGTCTGAAGACAACTACAGTGTACTTGTGTATAATAATAAATAAATCTTTGGGGGAAAAAAAGTAAAAAAAAAAAAAAAAGAATTGGTGAAAACAACTTTTAAAAAAAAAACCTAATACCAGGGACTGGGGAGATGGCTTAGTTGGTAAAGAGCTTGCTGGGCAAGCACGAAGACCTGCGTTTCATCCCAAGGGCACATTTTACTTGAAAAGTCAGGGGTTGGGGAGGAGGGGGCTGCATGCCAGTGGCCCAGATCTGTAAAGCCAGTTCTGGGAAGGCAGATAATGGTATCTCTGCTTCTTAGTCAAATGGCCTCACCTAATTAGGCAATCTCGAAGTCCACAAGGGGGGATTTGATGGGTAAAGGCTTTTACCACCAAGCCCGAGGAGTTTGGTCCTCAGGATACACAGGATGGTAGGTGGGCAGCATCTCCCCAGCTAGTGGTCTTCTAATCACCACACCCACACCACAACTCATCTTCTCCACCCCTACATAAATATTAAACAGAAAAACAGAGGATGGTTCCTGGGAACCCAAGGTTGACCTCCGGTGTCCGTACATGCATGAGGGCGTGAACACACACACTCACACACACACAGGTCTCAACAAATGTATGAAGCCTGCTCACAAGATCCCTGTGAGCCAGTGCTAACCTATATTCACGATACTGGCTGGCTTCCTCGGGGAGCTTGGACCAGTAAGATTGAGCCACTGGCTGTGGGTTCGAACAGCCTATGGTTGGAGGCTAGCCTGGGATATGGCCCCCACCCTTGGGTTCTGGGAAAGAAACTTCTTTACCCTCTCATGTAGTGCCATGGCTTAGAAACTGCTTGCGTGTTTTTTTTTCCTTTATCCACTCCTTCACCTAGTGCTGGGGTCACTCTCCTTCCTGTCCCCTTCGGGAAGGTCTGTGGCCCAAGCTCGAGCTAGGACAAGGATGTTCATGTGCTTGCTTCCGAGTTGTGGTACCTGGTGGTCTCTTCGGGGGTTTCTGCAATCTAGGCACAACACTCTGAATAGACTAACTTCTAATAAAAGTCATTCCCAGGTGTACAACCCACACATCCCCCAGCATCAGCCAATCTTAGTCACATATGGCTTCCAGATCTGCTTTTTGGGAAGTCAGTGCTGCAGGGAAACCAAAAATTGTAAAATTACAACATTCCCTACATTGCATCTCACAGTTCCTGCCCCATTACCTGTGCAAGCAGCTAGCTCCTTCTTGTAAAGGTCATAGATGGGTCACAGCTGTGAATAGCTAGCTGATTCACAGAGGCCAAGAACTGGATGGAGTATTAGTGTGGTCTCAGTGAGACCTGCATGCCAGGCAGTTTTGAGTGCTTCACCATCCATTTTTTTTCCCTCCAAGTATGCTACTAGGAAGGTCTAATGTCTGTCTTTTGCAGAACACCCAGGATATGCACAGAGAGATCAGCTAGTGCTGCGGCAGGGGCAGAAGCAGAGCCGACTATGGGGTGGAGAAGGTGGGCTGCAGGCCTGGAGGGGAGCCGCGGTAGCCGGGAGGGGGCTGCAGGTAGAAGAGGGAGCTGCAGGAGGGAGGGGGGCTGCGGGGGGGGCGCTACACAGGGGAGAGGGAAACTGCAGAAGGGGAGGAGTGCTGCGGGCCGGACGAGGGGGGCTGAGGGCAGGGAGAGCAGAGCGGGTTGCAAGAGACGGGCTGCAGAACCAGAAGGCAGGAGGAGGCTGCGGACAGGGGAGGAGGCCACAGGAGAGGAGGGGAAGCTGCGGAAAGGGAGAGAAGGCTGCAGGCAGGGAGAGGGGGCTGCGGGGGCGGGGCGGGGGTACTGCAGAAGCCGCTCGCGCAGAGGACCTGCAAGGCACCCGGACGCTCCCCCCAGAGCTCGCCGCGGCTCCTTACCTTTCAAACCTCGCTCCTTCCTTCTCACCCGAGACCCAATGGCTGTCGATCTCAGAAGCATCTAGGGGGTCATGCTGGAGGTTCCTGGCTAAAATAACTCAAATCCAGGGGGACGGATGACTACAGGCTATCCTGAACCCGACGAGCTCCCAGAATTCCGCGTGGAGAAGCCGTGCGTGACGCTGAGCTCCGTGGTAACGGAAGTGAGGATGCAGAGGCGCGAGTGGCCCGTCCCGAAGCTAGGGGAGGAGCACCGCCCTCCCGTATTGGAATTCCCTGTTGTTTTTCATTTCCTATACTCCCTAAGAAAGTCTTGGGCAACAACGTCTTTACATTGGAGGATGTCTGCCTTAGGACTTAAAGGCTTTGGCGCTGGAGAGATGACGTGGTGGGGAGAGCGCTGCTCTTACGGAGTGAGCGCTGCTAACTGCGGAGCTCAGAACCGTAGTCGCTCCAGTTCCGGAGGACCCGTCGCTCTCTCTGGTGGCGTCCTCGAGCACTGCATGTACGTGGTGCACAGACAAAACATGCAGAGAAAACATCCACATTAAAAAAAATTTTTTTAAACAAAATTTAAACTATTTATTGGTGTGTTCATGCATGCGTGGGGGGCATGCATGCTACAGCGCAAAT
The DNA here is from genome assembly GCA_902729485.2 of Mus minutoides. Lineage (NCBI taxonomy): Eukaryota > Metazoa > Chordata > Mammalia > Rodentia > Muridae > Mus > Mus minutoides. Next base: position 1,611,795 of record LR753336.1, on the reverse strand, counting down.
GAGGAAGTCATAGGACAGCATACAGGAGTAAATCTCCTTGCACTCACTATGTGGGTGGGGTGCAGGGGACCCAACTCAGGTTGTCAGGCTGGGCAACAGGAGTGTTTACCTGCTGAGCCACCTTGCCAGCCCTTGAAAACTCTTAAAAGCCCAGCACAAGAACTAACTTTTAAAAAGGAGTGAAGATTCAAACATGGTTCAGCAATTTCAATAGAAATATGAATAGCAAACTCGGACATGTTTATCTTTAGAATCTTTTTTTAAAGAAATGGGTATAGGCAAATAAACTTGTGGGGGGGGGGGATGCTAACATGTGAGAACTGAACTAACACATGTTGACGGCAAGAATACAAAATGAACAGCTTTGTATTTTTTTAAGTTGTTCTTAGAAAAGTTAAATATATTACCATTGATCAACGTAGTAGTGATTCTAGATGTAAATGGCTATTTCACAACATAACCCGTTTCCTTAACTCCTTCCTCCCAGTTTCCAGCCCAGGCCCCTTCAAACATTTCTTCCTCAGTTCCCCAACACTGAAAACAGTCCTTCTCCCAGTTTTCCCCATTCTGACCTCTCCCAGCTATAGCTGTTCTAGCCTGTCTGCTCAGCTCAGCTTGTCCAGGCTCAACTGTCTCCTAGTCCCTTCTATCCCAATGGCCTTCTCCTCTACCCCGCCCCTTCGCTTCCGCTAGCTCCGGTCCCCCCCCCCCCGNGTCTCCTGAAGTTTCTCAGCTCCTGCTGCTTCTTTACAAGAAATGAAGGCAGCTGTTGCCTACACAGCTAGAGCTTGCCTTCGTTTCATTGGCTTGTTTCTCATCATTTTCTTTTCAATCAACTGATCTCCGTGTTTATTTTATTGACTTTAGACTCAAGTTGAAGATAGTCACTGTGGCCCATAGCTGGCTCAGAAACCACTTTTGGCATAAAAATAGATTTATTTATTTATTTATTATTTTTTTAAAATGTAATTCCTTTTTCTTGCTTTCTAATTCTTTTGGAAATTTTAAAAAAAGATTTATATATTTTATATATGCGAGTACACTGTCACTGTTGCTGTCTTCAGACACAGACTGAATACAAATTTTCAAGTTACTGCTCTTCTCAAGACAACAGTTTACTGAAGGCATATGATAAAGGCACTGCTTGCATATATAGGTACACAATGTAGATATACAATTCAAACATGTACTATTAATTGGGAAGAAATGTATTTTGAAAAAATTTCAATAAGTGATCATTTATTAACCACAAAACCTAATTTGCATAGTAGTGCCGTGGAACACTTTCTGTGAGGGGAGTGAGTAATGAGGATGGTCAAAATCGCACGGAGACACCCAACACACAACACAGTCTGCAGCTGAACTAGCTTGCTGCTTAAGCACTGAAGAATGAGAACAGGAAAGCTCTGTGAGCAACGCTTCAGGGAGAGCAGAAAGCATGTGTACAATAGAAAGCCGAGCAATCCGTCACAAACAACACTGGCCCTGAGCAGAGAGGCTTCAAGCAGTGCCGTGGGCCCTGTGTGTGGTGACGGTGGCGTGTACGGTCCACGCTGTGTGTTCTGAGGAAGGCGACAGTGAAGTCACACAGTTGCATCATGGGTAAGAGCTGCCAGAAGCCCCTAGGATTTATTACCTGTTGATTTCTGAGGTTTTGGTCACTGGAAATGCACAAAGCTTGTAGCGTTCCTAAATATCTTGTGACTGTCACTTACAGTAATGAAGCCCCCCACACAGGGTTGCAACCAGCAACATAAGAAAATTGCTCCTGCAGAACAGATCTGGTTCCTTCCTTTGAGATACCTCCAGGTCACACTCAACTTTCCCCCCAGTTACTGTCTCCACGTGTTAAAAAAGGTCAAGGTTCTGACTGAAGTCTACATGGCTCCAACTTACAAGGTGGTCTCCCAAGCATCGAAATGCATCCTCTTTCGGTCAAAATACTGATACAACTCTTTTGTCTCCCTTGAGAACTCTAAGAGTTGGGACCTTTCAGCTTCCATTTGAAATATCAAACTATAAAACATTATAGAGTTTGTTTCCCCTGTGAGCCTTCTGATGCAGGCAAATCCTTGCGACCCTCATCCTCAGCATGGGCACGCTGGTGAATTAGGAAACTCGAGCTCCAGCTGAAGTCCTTCCCACACTCTTCGCACTTGTATGGTTTCTCTCCCGTGTGAACTCTCTGGTGGGCCTTGAGGTATGAGCTCCAACTGAAGCCTTTCCCACACTCCTCGCATCTGTAGGGTTTCTCTCCCGTGTGGATCCTGTGGTGGTCGTGGAGGTAGGACCTCTGCCGGAAGCGTTTTCCGCATACGTCACATCGATACGGTTTCTCACCTGTGTGGACTCCACGGTGAGCCAGAAAATTGGATGCCCGACAGAAGCCTCTCCCGCACTCCTCACATTGATAGGGTCTCTCTCCGGTGTGGGACCGCTGGTGCGCTTGAAGGTGTGACTCTACATTGAAGCCCTTCCCACACTCTGCGCACCGGTACGGTTTGTCTTCACTGTGGACCCTCTGGTGCACTTGGAGTGTGGAGACCCGACTGAAGGCTTTCCCACACGTCTCACACTTAAAGGGTTTCTCTCCCGTATGGATTCTGCAGTGAACGTTAAGATCAGAACTCCGGCTGAATCCCTTCCCACACGTGCTACATTTGTAGGGTTTCTCTCCAGTGTGGCCTCTCTGATGGGCCAGGAGATGGGAGGCCTGGCTGAAGCCTTTCCCACACGCCTCGCATAGATAGGGTTTCTCTCCCGTGTGGACTCGTATGTGATTGTTAAACTCCGAGCTGTGACAGAAACTCTTCCAGCAAGCATCGCACTGATAGGGCTTGTTTCCAGTGTGGCCGCGCTGATGGTCCAGGAGGGTGGAGGCCCGAGTGAAGCCCTTGCCACACTCCTCACACTTGTATGGCTTCTCTCCAGTGTGCCTCACCTGATGGGCTTGGAGACCCGATAACCGACAGAAGGAGTGGTCACATCTTTCACACCTATACCTCTTCTCTCCTGCAGGGGGTCGCCCGTTAGCCTGCAGAGGAGAGTCCCAAGAGTCTTCCTGGCTCCTCTCCTCTCTGTAAGGTCCTTCACCACCCTTTGTTCCGCAGTGGAGTTGGAGCCATGATTTCTGACTGGAATGTTTGCTGTACTCTTTGTCTGCACCATGCCCATGATCTTGTTTCAACGGAGAGCCAGTTTCCCTGATACTTACTCTGCAGTCTCCAGCCTTCGTTAGGTCCCTGCTAACCTGCTGCCAGACTTGTGAGCAGAAAAGCGCCTCCTGTGGCAGGTGCCTCAATCCCACTTCCTCAAGAGACTCCATCTCCTCAGGATTCTTGTCTCCTAGAAGCACAAAGAGAATTCAGAGAGAGAGAGGTAGGGCGTGTGAATGCTCTGTTGACTGATGTTGGGTTATACAGGTAAGCCACAGACTAAGGCTTCATTGAACCAGAGAAAGGATCCCTTCCTTTTAACAGCCAGGATCCTGTCATCTCAGGACACGCCCAGAAGTCAAGGTCAGTGCTCCCATTCAGCACATAACAATGAGAACCATCATAAGCTCTACAGAGTATCACAGGTAAGTGGCAAATTAAGACTTTATTATCTCCAAAGCAAGAAAAATATTTCCATCAAGACAAAAAGAGCAAGCTGGTGTGATGGCACATGTCTAATCCCAGCACTTGTGGGGCAGAGGCAGGCGGATCTTTGTGAGTTTGAGGCCAGCCTGGCCTGTTTCAGGACAGTCACGGCTATACAGAGAAACCCTGTCTCAAAAAGAAAGGAAGGAAGGAAAGAAAGAAAGATAAAGGAAGCAAAGAAGGAAGAGAAAAAGAAGAAAAAGTGGTCTTTTAAAAGCTGCTCAGTAGCTTTGCCTAATACCTGTGAGGCGCTAGGTCCACCCTCAGCACTGCCACAACAAAACAGACAACACCTCCCTACCAACTGAGTGTTACATGGGAAAGCCACAGGAAAAGACATTCTCTTTAAGATGGCTAAAATCCTGAGCCCTGGGAGGATGGCATCAGGGAGGCAGTTAGGTCCTGCAGCTGGAGACCCCAAGAATGGGTTAGTGACTATAACAGAGGCCCATGAAAGGCTCCTTGCCCTTCCACCCAAGGGGATACAGCAAGAAGAGATAGGCAGCCCTGGGAGCAGTCTCTATCAAGCATCAGATCTACTGGGCCTTGAACTTGGACTTCCAAGCTTCTAGAACAGTGAAACATAGTTCTGCACGGGCATTTCTATTTTTATTTTATGTGTATAAGTGTCTGCCTGCATGCATGTCTGTTTGCCGTGTGTGTGCCCAGTACTCACCGAGGCCAGAAGGGGGTTGTCATCCCCCAAAACTAGAGTTAGAGTCAGTTGTGAGCCACCATGTGTTTGCTGAGAACAAAACCAGCCCTCTTAACCTCTCCATCTCAGCAGGTGTTTTGAGGAAAGAACATGTGTGTGCCTGTGTGTGTCATACACACACACACACACACACACACACACACACATACCTGAGGTCAGAATAGAGCACTGAATTCCTTGGAGTTGGAGTTACAGACATGAGCCACGTGATGTGGGTAGGAACCAAACTCAGGTCCTCTGCAAGAGCAGCCAGGGCTCACCATTTCTCCAGACCTAGGTTTTCATTGTTTATAAGCCACGGAAGCCTTTGGGTTTTATTATTATTTTTGTAGTGCAGGGACCTAAACACAGAGTTTGTGCCCACAATCTTTTGTTACAGATGCTAGAAAGTACAGTGTTCAGATAATGAATAGTAACATCTATGTATGTATGTATGTATGTATGTATGTATGTATGTGTGTATGTATCTATCTATCTATCTACTTATCTATCTGTAAAGGTACCTAGAAAATTAAAATTAGACATCTTAAAAATATCTTGATGTTAAGTTGTCAAAAGAAAAAAAAAACCTATTCTATACTATGCTTATACATTTTAAACTTTGCCAACCATTACGTGTCTCCCTGTCTAACTGGAAGAAAATCCACACAGCCATTATTAACTCATTCATTCACTCAATAGATATTCACAGCACAGCTGCCCTCCACAGGTCCTCTCCTGAGCCCACGCTGCAGGGGAGCACAGTGAGATAAAGGCCTGGCAGAACTGCACACAGCCATCAATGGTCAGACAGACAACAAAACAGGACAAGAGAAGGGAAGAGGACGATAAGGCCCCTTGTATGACGTAAGAGCTTAGATTAGACCAGCATGATCCCAGGGAGAGGTCAGGGGGGTCTCAGGTTAAGAACATTCTTGACGGTTTAAAAGCAGGCAAGGAAGTGAGAGCATGTGTAGGTATGGCAAGGACACCAGTGGGAGTGGGAGGGACAGACACACGGGCTGCTGTAAGGCCCAGACTTGACTTCACCAAGTAGTAAGTCACATAGGTACATTAGTCGCCGGAAGCCATGATGTGACTGACACCCAAGCGCCCGTGAGAGCGGAGAACTGAGGAGAAAATCCCAGGACAGCAGCACTGGGGTAGTACGGACCCAGACAAGTCTCTCTGTGGCTTTGGCACAGGCTGGCACCGGTGCCACCACTGTGCCTGAGATGACAAGCTAGACAGGACAGACTCAGAGCCTCGCTGTCTGCACCTGTAGGGTCACCGCCACGAGTGGACATCTTCACCATTAAAAGCTCAGGAACTCTCTGGAACTGGCTAGACAGCTTGGATGGCCACAGTATGAAGCTCTATGAAGGGGTTTATAAAATTAACTCTTGGGGGCTGAAGAGGTGGCTCAGCAGTTAAGAGCACTTACTGTTCTTGCAGTGGACCCCAGTTCAGTTCCTAGCACCCACAACTGGGTGCCTCACTACAGCCAGTAACTATAGCGCAGGGGATACAACACCCTCTTCTGGCCTTGTGGATACCCACAGATAAACACACATATACTAAAACTTAGTAAGATGAAATAAATCATGAGCAGGTCAGCAAGATGACTCAAAAGGTAAATCAGATGCTGCTGCGGATGATGGCCTACATTCCATTCCTGGGACTCACGCAGGTGAAGGAGAGAAGCGACATCCACAAGTTGTCCTCCGACTTCAACAAGCACATTATGGCAAACATGTGTTGGTGCCACATACCATCACATTCGTACATACACACACACACACACACACACACACACACACACACACACACACACACACCACATGCACACCCGTGTGCACAAACACACATACCATCATGTGTCCCAAACTTGTTTTTGTTTTTCTGTTCTGTTTCTCAAGGCAGGGTTTCTCTGTGTAGCCCTGGCTCCCTGGAACTCGCTTTACCAGGCTGGCCTCAAACTCACAAAGATCCACCTGCCTCTGCTGGTTTTTGAGACAAGAATTTCATGCTATGCCCCAGGTTAGTCTCAAACTCATAGTGATCCTCCTGTCTCTGCCCTGCTTCCCAATATTCTAATTGTGTCATAACAAAAGAAATGTTTTATGTAAAAGACACAAAAGATGCAGACATTAGCATGAATAGAAAGGTCCATTTTCACCAGGACTGGCAGGGCAGGCCTGTACTCCCAGCATTTGGGAAGCTGAGGCAGGAGGGTTACAGGTTCAAAGCCTGCCCAGGAAACAGTAAGTAATCAATTCGCCTAGATTGTTATAGTACCCTGTCCCAGATAAGAAGTAAAAACAGTATTTGGAATATATCTTCACAAGCACATTCAAGGCCCTAGATTCAATCTGTATCACCAGATACATACATACATACATACATACATACATACATACATACACACTTATTCACACACACACATACACAAACACTCATATATACACATACATACACTCACACATATACACACATACACTCATATTCATACACTCACACATGTTCACATACTCATACACATGTTCACACTCTCACACATACACTTGCACACATGTTCACACACACCCACAAACACACACCATTTTCTTCCTGCAATCTCTAACACTGGTTTTGGCAATAAACTATAATTTTTACTGCAATGAAAAGTTACCACCAAGGGCTCCCTCCCACTGACCCTTTGAGACAGGGTCCCTCTATGTAGCCTGGGCTGTCCAGGAACTTGTTATGTTGTAGGCCAGGATAGCCTTACACTCTCAGAGACCTGTCTGCCTCTGCCTCTCAGGTGCTGGGATTAAAGTTGTGCAGGACCATGTGTAGCTTTTCTACCCTTTTTAAAATTATTATTTTGTTAAAAATTGTTCATAAAGGGCCAGCAAGTCAGCTTTAAGTGGAAAGACACCTGCTGCCAAGTCCAAAGACTTGAGTTCAATTCCTAAATGGTGAAAGGAGAGAACCATCTCCCACAAGCTGACCTCTGACCTCCACATGCATGCCACGACACATATGCATCCACAAACATACAAACATACACACACAAAGTGATTTCTTTTTAATTTAAGGTTTATTTCTTTTATGTGCATGGTGTTTTGCCTGCATGTATGTCTGTGCACTACGTGCATGTCTGGTGCCTGTGGGGGCGAGACAAGGGAGTCAGATCTCTATGGAAGTGGAGTTACAGTTGACTGGGAGCTGCCATGTGGGTGCTAAAAACTAAACTAGGGTTCTCTGAAGGAGCAGCCAGAGCCCTTAACCCTGAGCCATCCCTCTAGCCCCATAAAGATTTTTAATGTTAAAAAATAAATGTCCATATATCCACTTCATGTGTGGAGGTGATTACAATCAGAGAAGGTATAAAACCACAGCATCACACTGCCCACTGTGGTCCACGTACAAACAACACAAATGAGCTGGGCACGGGGCACTAGAATGACCCAGCTCTGTGCATGGCAATGATTAAAACTCCTGAACGCCCCTTCAAGAGCTGCATGCACAGCCAGCATCACAGAGACATCATGGGAGCCATCGTCTGCTACACCCGTCCTCACCCACTGAGAGCAGCATCCTGAAGTTCTCCAGCATCACATCGTGGTACAGCTTCCTCTGAGCAGCGTCCAGCAGCCCCAGCTCCTCCTCACTGAAGACCACAGCCACGTCCCTGAAGGTCACCATCTCCTGTGACAGCAAGCACATGCCACCTAAGTCTCTCAACAGAGGGTAGCCATGGCTGGGCTGGGGCTTGGGCCATGGAGTACCTGCTTGGCATCCACAAAGCCCTCGGTCCCACCCCCAGCACGTCATATACTGGACCATAGAACCCTCTGTACAAGGCTTGTAATTCCAGCATGTGGGAAGCCGGGACAGGAGGGTGACTTGTCAGTTTGAAGGCATATTGAGTTCTAGGACAGGATGGAACCCTGTCTTAAAAACATAAAAGAAAAAAGAAAAAAATCACAGAAGGACCACTTTTTACATAAAGTCCCTATTCTTATATGTTAAAAATGACATGTCAACAAATATGCAATTTTAAATTTATAATGCCTGAGGTAACTGTTTCCTCTTCCTCCTCTTCCTCTTCCTCTCCTCCTTCTTCTTCTTTTGCTATCAGTATTCTTTCCCCAAAATGAACATAAAGATTCTTGGTTCTTCATGCCATAGACAACACTGAACAACCCATAACAAAAATGTGTGCTAGTAACAGGCACTCAGTGGGTGAAGGAGTTTGCTGCCAAGCCAGACATCTCAAGTTCAAATCCTGGGAACCACATGATGGAAGAAGAGGATCGACTCCTATGGGTTGTTCTCTGAGTACACTCACAAGCTCAAAATAAATGTGGAAAAAAAATGCTAGTTTAAATCAGTGAAAAACGATTTGATATTTCTATTTACTTCGTGATCACTAAAATAATATATTTTTCAAATATTTACTAACCATGTTTATTATCTATCTATCTATCTAATAGACAGGATCTCATAGCTTAGGCTAGCTTCAAACTTGCTGTGTAGCCAAGGATGACCCTGCACTTCTCTAATCTTCCTGCCTCCATTTCTTGAGTGCTGGGATCACAAGGGTGTGGTATCAAGACTGGAGTATGTGGTGCTGGGAATTGAACCTGGGGCCTCTTGCATGCAAGGCAAGCACTCTACCGGTTAAGCTATGTCCCTAGAGCCATGTTTGTTTCTCTTTGGTGCTCTGCCTACCTTACTCCTAAGTGTTGGTTCTGCACTGCTGGGGACCAAGGCCAGGGTGCTGAACAAGTGAGCAAGTGTTCTGCCTAAGCTAATTGTCAGCCCATACTTCCATTCCTTAGCATCCGTATCGTAAATATTCTCCTGCTCTTTCTTCTCTAACTTTGTGTAGAGCAGAGTGTCCCAACCTGAATGATGGCGTCATGGGCTTTTCTAGTCTGTGCTTGTTCACCCAATCATATGTAGTAGCAGTAGTAGTAGTTAGTATTTTGCTATTATTTTTTTTAAGACAGGGTTTCTCTGTGACAGTCCTGGAACTCACTCTGTAGACCAGACAGGCCTTGAACTTACAGAGATCTGCCTGCCTCTGTTTTCCAGGTGCTGGGATTAAACATGCCCAGCATTTCTATTATTTTTTAAAATCTTTACTATTTTTCACTATCTGTATGTGTGGCTATGTATGTACATGTGAATGCTGGTGTCCTGAGAGGCCACAAGAGGGTGACAGCTCCCCTGGAGCTGGAGTGACAGGCTGGCTTGGGATCCAAACGTGGGTCCTCTGGAAGTGTAGCCGATGCTCCGAAGCCATCAGCCATCTCCAGAGCCCTTGTTTTTATTGTTTCATTCACCCAATTATAAAGTGATAAAAATAATGAATACAGGGGTGATTAACATCTGGCATCCAAGAATTTCTCAAATGTGAACAATTCTCCTTAATACTTCCTAAGAAGCAAGGAGATAAGTAGAACCTTTGAGCCGTGGTTCTCAACCTGTGGGACGCGACCCCACTGGGAGTTGAACAACCTTTTCACAGTGGTCACATACCAGATATCCTGTATATCAGACATTTACACTACGGTTCATAGCAATGGCAAAATTAGTTATGAAGCAGTAATGGAAATAACTTTAGGTTTGGGGTCACCACAACATTAGGAGCTGTATTAAAGGGAAGGTTGAAAGCCACTGGCTCTGAGAAAAGAGATGAGAATTTACGGCCAGTGAGATAGCTCAGGGGTGAAGGTGCTTGCCACAAAGCCTCGTAAACTGAGGGTGGAGGGGAGAGGTTCACACGGTGTCCCCTGTTCCACGTGCACGCCAGGCTGTGTGGCACATGTGTGCCTCTATGCAGCCACATCCACTCAACAAGTGAGCCAGCGAACAGAAGAGAGACAAACAGCCCAACTCACCTTGACCTTGGTCATTGTCCTCCTGGGGGACGGCTGGGTCTTAAGAAGCTGCAGTGAAGGAAATGGAAAGAAAAAAAGCCATGAGAGGCCGGCCAGGGCGTGAGCAGCGCAGTGGCTGCCTTCTGTAGACAGCCACTGTGTTCCTTCCTCAGGGAAGCTGACTCAAACACCATGCACCCCGGCAGCTGCCAGCCCTGGCCAAGAGCGACCTGCCAGACTACACACACAACCGTGGTGCTTCCAGCAGACACCCTTCTCTTGTCTCCGAAACTACCTTTCACCCTGGGACAGTAGAAAATGGTGCTCACATCAGCACTCTAAAAAGCAGGCTGCGTGGGTGGCCAGCTTCCAAAGACATAAGGTCTGCAAACCCATCAGGCCAAGAGGAGAGCCATGAAAGGCTACCTATAGATACAGAGACAACAGAAAAAAGTCCCCACCTCTGCGAGATGGAGGTAATCACATCATTATAATCAATGTAATTAGAATTAACAGACTACAGGAGTCATCAGTGCTGGACAGAAACAAGAGCTTGGTAGAATGTCACACACCTGCCATTCTAGCATTCAGGAGAGACTGAAGCAGGAGGATTGCTCTCAGTTCAACTTGGCCTGGATCACACGGTGAGACCCTATCTCAAAAGTCATTATAAGGGCTAGAAATGTGCTAGTGTTTGGCACACCCGGGACCCCGAGTAGCACATGCATGCTAGCACACCGCCCACGAAGGTTCCTCACACATCCCTGCAAAGGAGAAGCTACTGTGTGGCCTCGGTCCCAACCCCTAAACTGCTGTGCCCATCCTTGGCTATAAAAAGGACAGAGAAGCTACTGTGTGGCCTCAGTCCCAACCCCTAAACTGCTGTGCCCATCCTTGGCTATAAAAAGAACAGAGATAAAATGTCAGTCCCAAGATTAGGATGGGAAGCAAATGAGCATGCGCAGGCGACTCTCTCGGTGAGGAACCCGGTGTTTTAAGGCGTTCTTACCAACAAAGATGGCAGCTGTTACACCCACGCACAGGTGAAAGCAGAGGCAGGTGGGGTTCCTGAACCCAGCCTCACCCCACAACCAGCATCCCAAGCCTTGTCTCTCTGTTGCTTCTAAAGACAAAAAGAGATGGACAGGAGTCACAGAGAGAAGCGGGCACTGGTGAAAAGGGGTGAGAGGCAGATATAGGAGTGGAGAAAGGTCAGAGTTAAAGGAAACACTTGGAGGAAACCTACAATGGGTACCGGGCCCCAGCACTCTTATCTGAAGGCATCAAGACAAGTCATTGTCCCAAACCAGCCATCACCTTGACTACAGATGGCTAGACCACCACCTTCCCTAAGATAGGAAATTAGCTCTGATAAGAGAAGGGACACCCTGTAACTAATCAGGCGTCCTCCTAGGCAATGCCAGCAATTAACTATGTATCAAGCCACTTTTAGGGATCTGGGTCAAAACAAGGACGGGGAGACACAGCAAGGTTGCTGTGTTATGCATACATTTGCTCCAATGCTTCTCCTATTCATTATGTTTATTTAAAATGAGCATGTAGGACATGTGTGTGTGTGTGTGGGGGGGGTGTCCAGAAGAGAACCTGGAGCAGAAGCTGTTTCCTCTCACCACGTACATTCTGGGGGTGGAGCACAGGCCATCAAGCTTGGCAGCAAGAACCCCTATATCTCCTGCATCCTGCAGGCCCGCTCCCCTATTTAAACCTAAAGTTCCGGTCAGCACCAGAGTCGAGCAGGAGCTCACTGGACCCCTTCTTCTGTAAGTCCCAACACAGCCACTGTGGCTCGATCACCTTTCTCTTAGCCATGTCTTGTCTCTGGCTGGATTAGGATAGGTGACCAAGCCAAAACCTGCTAGGGTTTCCCAAGGACTCTGGCTCTAAAACTCTGGTTACAATTCCAGGCGGTTCTGTGCCTTAGTGAGAATATATCCAGGAGTTATGAATTGAGGCTGTGGATCTGGGCTGTACAAGTTCCAACCCAACCTTTAAACATTAACTTATCTACCCTGACTCAAGCTCTTCATTGTAGAGGGGGGAAAAAAGTTGTTTTTTAAAAGGTCTTGGACCTTGAAGAAATCACTGTAGGAAAAAGTGATTGGTTTTTTTGTTACCTATAAGAGTTGTTTTTCGCTGGGCAGTGGTGGCGCACGCCTTTAATCCCAGCACTTGGGAGGCAGAGGCAGGTGGATCTCAGAGTTCGAGGCCAGCCTGGTCTTCAAAGTGAGTTCTAGGACAGCCAGAGCTACACACACACACACACACACACACAAAATAATAATAAAATAAAATAAAACAAAACAAAACAAAAAAAAAAAGAGTTGTTTTTCTGAAGGAACTTTACAGCCCTTGTACAACTTTGGTCACAAGACAGTCCTGGCAAACTGGGAGCATCTTGCATTATTGAGTACTGCAAACAGTGCACAGTAAGGACTGAGACTGCAAGGGTGAGGAGCTCCTTCAGGAAACACGCACAGCAGATCCGGTGATTGGCGTGAGGAACTTGTTTTACTCTAACAATAACTGTTGTGTAACAGTCAATAGATACGCTTCTGCATGGCTGTCTGAGGTTCAGTCACCAGAGGCTGGACCTCCCTGCGGCCGGCAAGGCCTTATCTCATCCTGGAGTGACCCTCTTTCTTTGATTGTCCCTCATGACCCCGATACCAACACTTTATCATTGAAATAAGAAAAATATGCTAGACATGGTGACACACATCTTTAATCCCATCATCGGGACTGACATGGAGAGAAGAGTGACTCCCTGAGTTTGAAGCCAGCCTGGTCTACAGAGGGAATTCCAGGACAGCCAGGGCTACATGGTGAGACTCCACCTCAAAACAACAACAACAACAACAAACAAACAAACAACAACAAAGCCAGGCCACACTCACCAGGAGCCTTGCTGAAGAAGCCAGGACCTCACCTTCCACTCAGTCCTTGTTGAGAAGTCAGGCTGTGGAAGGAGAGAAGCCATGAAATAGGAAGGCCATTCCTGACAAAGCAGTTGAACTGTCCTCTCCTTCCCACTAAGCTGGAGACAATCTTCCCCTTCCTAAAAGGGAACAGAGAAGGTGTCCAGGGCTAACCAGTATTGGTGGGGACAGAAAAGAGGTCTGAAGGGACCTCCTGCCCAGAGAGAGGCTGGACTGCTGGAAAGATATTAGTACTCACAAGAAGAGATTGCGATCTCCTGAAAAGAATAGTCCAAAGCTTTTGTGTCTGCTCTAACAGAGAAGACCCAAAAGCTAATGAGAGGGTCAAGTGCAGAGGCCCAGGCCTTTAACCCAGAATTCAGGAGGCAGAGAGGCAGAAAGGCAGAGGCAGGAGGATCTCTGTGGGTTTGAAGCCAGCCTGATTAACATAGCAAATTCCAGGACATCCAGAGTTACACAGAGAAACTACCTCAGGGGGAAAAAGGAAACAAAAGGTAAAGACCCCACGTGATGATGGATCTCCAGAGAGAGGTACTTGCCACCAAAGTGATGACTTGAGTTCAGCCCCTAGGACTGACTCTTCCTGTGAGCTCTCCTCCATCCTGCACATGCTCAATGTGGCATGTGAGCGTGCACTTGTGCACACGCATACAAATTAATTGTGAAAACAAATTATTAAAGAAAAGCAGGGGAACCTGAATTTGGATCCCAGCAGTCATGTACAAAGTGTACAGAAGCATGCATGTATCACCACATGCATGTACTACCACACATATATGACCCCCACACAAAGTCATAGAAAGAGAATAAAACAGACTTGTATTTTAAAAGGCTACACCTTAACAGGAAGAAATACACTTGGCTTGATGCACCTGGATATGCTTGATAACAGACCACCACCACTTCCTCCTTCCTCCTCTGAATCTGTAATGGGGGTAGGGTGGGAGGAAGGGGGCTGCGCTTGATCAAACCATCTTGAGAGCATGCTGAGCTGGGAGCTCTGTTGTTTGGACCATCAGTTTTCAGGCTGTGACTAGTTTTGAATTTTATGTGGCAACAGTCTTGATCTGAGTTACTCCATTCTGGATAAAAGTGCCAAGAAGGAATCCATGTCTTGTTTACACCAACAAACAGTCATAGTCAGGCGACTCATTTGTGCTATTAAAAGATATTGACTAGCCTTTAGTCCCAGCACTCAAGAGTCTCAGGTCGGCAGATTTGTGAGTTCAAAGCCAGCCTGGTAACATAAAACATAAGCGCATCAACCATATCATATGTAACTACCTCACACTGCTCAGTAGCACTGGTCACATGCCAGGAGCCAAGTCCAGTTCCAATGATCCAACCTGTGACAATAAACTCACATGCGTGTATAACTGTGTGCCAAGTGACCGGTGGTCTGAAATTTATCATTAGCTATTTTAAGCTTGGAATAAAAGAACCCGTGATTAATGGCCAACCATCAAGTGAAATCGAGATTCCTTGGCAAGTTACAGCCAATGAAACTGACACAGCTTGTGACTTTCTCATCCTTAAGACATGTCCCTCCATCCTACTCCTACCCCCAACCCCGCTCCCCCACCCCAGACGTGCTTGTCATCCGGTTTTCCCCTGAAGATCTGTATCTAGTCCTCTCCTGGGCTCTTTTCTGCACCTGTATCAGCTCTCTGCCTGCGACTTCAGGGAACCTGTCTGAATGCTTAAAGTATCTTTAACCCTCTAAGCAACTCAGTAGCCTGTACGCATGTATAACTGTGTGCAAAGTGATCTGTGGTCTGGGATTTATCATTAACTATATTAAGCTTGGAATAAAAGAACCTGTGATTAATGGCCAACTACCAAGAGAAATCGAGCTTCCATGGCAAATTGCAGCCAACGAAACTGACACAGCTTATGACTTTCTCGTCGTTCAGTAAAATCTGACATCGTGGAAAACCACAGACGTGTCCGTTTATCCTTCTACATGACAGGCTCTCAACAAATCTTCTCCACCCATCCCGGTTCCCTGCAGTATGGGTGTGAGTCCTAGAACCTTCATGGCAGGGTGACACTAGCTACATCAATGGCTCGAACAACCCTATCAACATGGCCCTCGCACCCCAATTCCAGACAGCAGTGAAGGACGGTGTGACCTGTCACCGCAATACACCGGAGGCTGAGACGGGAGGCTGACTGAGCCACGCGCTGAGACCCTATCAGTGCGATGATATCTGTAGAATGGAGGAAGGCTCTTTGGGGAGCCCTGCGCTTCCCTTTCGCCAGCCTGGGGCCGACTCCCCTACGGCCGCCCGCCGCCAGCCCTGCAAACCTCCAGATCCAGGCATCGGTCGAGGAAGATGTGGGAGAGAGGAGACTCAAGGGAGGACAAGGGGAGCAGAAGCTAACAGAAACCACCTGGGAGACACTTCCCAGAATGCTTCGCATCAGCCCGCATAACAGAAGCACGCGCAAAGCTCCGAGAATTTGAACTACGCTTCCCAGAATGCTCCGCGTCCGCCGGCCTCCACAGACGCACGCGCAACGCGCAAAGAACCTGGACTACAATTCCCAGAAATCTCCGAGTCAGCTCACCCGGGAGCCTACCTGCTTGTGGAAAAGTTGAACTACACTTCCGGTAGTGGGTAAGGAGAGGCGTATGTGGTTGCTGGGAATTGAACTCAGGACCTCTGGCAGAATAACCAGTGCTCTTAACCGCTGAACCACCTCTTCAGCCCTGTTTGTTTGTAATTATCCCAAAGGACCACATTCAAAAGTTTCATCCAAACAAAATCTCAGTGTATGAGTGTGGCGCAGTGGAGATGCTTTAACAGGTATATATAGTAACAAGGAAAAATACTAGTTTTTACATGATATGATTGTTGTGACAATTTTGGAGTTTTGGTTTCTTTGAAAAACACAAATACTATAGGAGTGTTTCTATTTTAACCCCAGGTGTGAAATCTGAGGCTGCTTCAGACGGTCCACAGCAGCTATGATTTGCCTCGTGCTCTAGCAGAGGTGTGATTTTGTAAGCTGCAGATGGTTTGTGTGATGTTTGGAATTTTCAGAGAGGGGTGGGTGTTGGTTGGCTTTTGGTGGCTGTTCAGCGGGGTTGTTGGCAGTTTGTTAGCTGGTGGCTATTGATTGCTGTTGGCTGCAGTTTGTTAAGTGGTCATGTGCAAAGAAGAAACAGCAAGAAAAATGGCAGAGATTAAACTTGCCCCAAGAAACGTGATGCCCTTAATCAGCAGGAAGTAGTCTATCAATAATGTCACCCTCTTTCTACCCCCCCCCTTATTTAGGGATCTCTTTCCTCTTCTATTTTATCTCTTATCTAGTGTTACGGTGTTGAAAGGGTGGAGAAGCTGGAAGAAAGAACCCACAGAGTAGTAGCCAAAGACAGCCGGGGTGCCCCACAGGCTCATCAGGGGAACCCAGAGTTTTCTGGCAGGACCAGTTCCTGGCTTTAAAGCAGAACCAATTAAGAGCAGCACCTGTTATTTTCATGTGGCCACTTGAGGGGAGCCCCGGGATTGCACTTTTAAGGGAGGGACTTTTAGGCGTAACTATTCCTTCCAGACACACACCCAATGGCAGTGCCTAAAGTGCCAATAGTCATCCTCCTACTGGGAGTCGGGAAGAATATGTTTGGATATTTTGAAAGATAAGTGGTCCCTGGCACTGCAGATGTGCAGTTCTGCAGTCAATCCAGGCTTTCTTAAGCACTCCTAATCCAGGTGATCCCTTAGCAAATGATGTAGCCGAGCCTTGGAAGGAGCCACAAAGCCCAAGCCATAGAAACAGCGAGAACAAGGACTAGGCTATATGCTATGAATAATATTTAACTCGATCAGACCATCAAGTGTACATCACTTTTGTTCTGCAAGACTTCTTCCTTTTGTTGTTTACATTGACACAGTCTTAGAAACATTACAGATTAAAAGCCCAGGAGCCATCATCTTTGGTGATTTGCACTTGACAGATTTACACTTGAGCAAATCTGTCTTGTCCTGGTGCACCGTTGCAAAGCATGAGCGGAGAGGCTGGAAGCACTATCCGGGTTCCTTTGAGATGCTGAAAGCAGTGAGTCTGCTTTGACTCGGTTCCCCATCGTAGTTTAAGTACAAGGCACTGAGAAGAAAGGAAGTAGGTTCGCTGCCAGGGCTATGCGCGGTTTTTACTTTATTTGTGGCGGGGAGGTAATTTTACCTGTTCTGTTGGCTCCTTTCTCCTTTTCCCCCTCCCTCCTCTTAGGAGATCTAATCGAAGTGATTAAACACAGCTAACCAGCCTGTTTAGAATATGTTCTGTAGGCAAGTCTAGCTTTAGACCCTGTAGATGGACAAGCCTGATTGAGTCAACATGGGAACATTGAATAAGCACGACAGCCCTCACTAGTAACACTGTGGCTTTGCGGTCAAGTGTAGATTCACCGCCGCTGCACCCCACCCCAAGAAGAAGGAGGAAGAGGAGGAGAGAGGAAACGAGCTCGTGACCATCTTGTATGGCTTGTCTGGAAACTTTTGAAATTCTTATGTTTTAGTAAAAATAATTTTTTTGTTATCCAAAAAAAAAAAGAAAGGGAAAATGGTCAAGTTCATTTTGATGAAGGCTGGAGCTGGGAGGCTCACACTCACTCCAGTGAATGACGCCACTATGACGCCACTTTTTTCTAACAGCTCTGATCACACAGTATCAGGCAAAAACAACAGAGGCATGTGAGGACCCAGAGGCCAGGAAATACATGATGAACACATGGCTTTTTCATACAAGTGTGACAGAATTCAGTACTGAAAGAGCAGTGACTGGATGTCCATATGACCTCACACCGAGGAAAAGTTAGCCGAAGTGAATTAGTTGTTGATGGTGAAAGACTTAGAAATTGTAAGGAATTTCTCTCTCTCTGGCTCTGGAAAGGCGACACCCCAAATCACTTATGAGAACCGGTCTTGATGCAAACTGCAAGAGGACTTTATTTATCAGCTAGCTGAGAACAAACTCCTTTCACCCCAGGGGCTGGGGAGCTCGACCCAGAGCAGCAACAGTAGGGGGCTTTTAAGGAAAAAGTGAGAAGTTGGGAGGAGTTGGGAGGAGTTAGGCTACAGCTCTTCTCTGGGCAGAGGGTGGGGTAGCCTTGCTGAAGGAACAAAGAGAGGGAGTGAGCTGTCCTTGGAGTTATCTCTGGGTCTCTGACACAGACAGTCAGGCTAGGTCTTCTTGCTAACAAAGAGCTTCTCACTGGCTGTATTCTCAGAGATCGGGAAACAGGCCTTGGGGGAGCATTCAAAGGCTGTACATTTCAGGGGGAAACACTTTGGGGTCTCTCATTGGCAAACCTCAAAGGCGGCAGGGGCAAACAAACAAAACAAACAAAACCCAAAAAGCAAGCTCAGCTGCCAGGCCCCATGTCCATCAGCTTACACCCACCTGTACCCACAGCTCCATGGGACCTGAGGACGGGCAGCGTGGCACCTGCACATGTGTGTACATACACATGGATATATATATATATATATATATATATATATATATATATATATATATATATATATATATATGTTAAATTTTTAGATCTTTCTATAAAGGTAAATATAGCCCTACTATATAATCCGGGAATAAATATTTATGAATCTAAAAGAACTGTTAGATTATATATATATATATATATTTTAAAACCTGTTAGATTATATACAAAACGGTATGAAATGCTTATAGCTGCTTTCTTCATAATCACCCAATCTAGAAATCCAAACATTACTCGAGCGGTGAAAGGATGAACAAATGTGGTATAGCACACAGAGGGATGCTCTTCAGCAATGCAAAGGAGGAAGCCCAGGACGGACTCAGTGGTGGAACATTTGCTTAATCTGTGAAACTCGGGTTCAATCCCTAGTTACCCTGCCCCCAGAGGCGCAGAAGCAAAATAGATGAACTAAAGACTTCCACAAAGTGAAAACCTTAGAGTCAAAAGGCCACATACTACAGAATTCCATTTACATTTTTGGAAGAGGTAAACTATTAGAAAGAAGACAGATCACAGTTTGCTACAGGTAACCATGGGGACTGCAGAGAGGCTCCGGACAGAGTGCTGGAGCTATCTAAAATCTTGATTGTGCTGGTTGCCCGGCAACATGTTTCAAATCTTTGACATATAAAAGTTAGTTTTACTGCAATAAACTATCCACTTAAAAATATTTTAAATGGCAGAAGATTTCTTGGTTTGTTTAAAAGAATCCTTTATTGTGACTGTGTGTGGTGCACCCCTTTAATCTCAATATTTAGGAGGCAGACAAATTTGAGTTCCAGGCCAGCCAGAGACACAGTGAGATCCAACCTCCCTCCTAACTTTTTAATTACCTTTTTTTTTTTAAAGTAATATCTTTTTGTTATTGATATTTTTTTCTTTCTTTTTTATTTTTATTTTATTTTTTTTCCCTTGTTCCGGTCAACCCCGCTCGCTCTGCTCGACCCCGCTCGCTCCGGCCAGCCCCACTTGCTCCCGGCCGCCCCCCGTAAGGCCCCCGCTTGTTCCAGCCAGCCCTGCTCGCTCCGATCGGCTCCGCTTGCTCCAGTTTGGCCCCGCTCGTTCCAGCCGTCCCCATTCGGCCCCACTCGCTCAGGCCCTGCTAGCTCCGGCGTCCCCGCTTGCTCCAGCCGTCCCCGTTCGGCTCCGCTCGCTCCGGTTGGTCTCTCCGGTCCAAGGACTCATTTCTTATTATTCTTCATAAGTACGCTGTAGCTGACTTCAGACACACCAGAGGAGGGCGTCAGATCTTGTTACGGGTGGTTGTAAGCCACCATGTGGTTGCTGGGATTTGAACTCATCACCTTCGGAAGAGCAGTCGGGTGCTCTAACCCGCTGAGCCATCTCACCAGCCCCCTAAAGTAAATGATCTGTTTTTAAATTTATTTATTTATTATATGTACACTGTAGCTGTCTTCAGGCATTCCAGAAGAGGGCGCCAGATCTCATTAAGGATGGTTGTGAGCCACCATGTGGTTGCTGGGATTTGAACTTATCACCTTCAGAAGAGCAGTGGGGTGCTCTTACCCGCTGAGCCATCTCACCAGCTTTAATTACCTTTTAATTTAAGGGTTGGATGTATGTGTGCCATGGTACAGGTCAGAGGACAATTTAGGGGAGTCAGTTCTCTCCAACATGGGGGTCCTGGAATTGAACTCGGGTCACAGAGCATCAGGAAGCTTTTTTTTTTTTTACCAAGCCACTGTCACCACCACTGTTTGATGGTTTTGAGACAAGGCCCAGCTGGCCTCAGATTCACTATGTAGGCAGTGCTGGTCTTGAACGCCTGATCCTGCCTCCTGAGAGCTGAGATTATAGGGGGAGGCCACCATGTTTAGTTAGAACTTACCAAATGCAGTTTATCTGAGCACTTTTATTATAAAAACTAGATAGAATTTTTGTTACATGTTTCCTTCTGCATCTATTGATATAAGAACCAACAGTTTATATTTAAATCCACGTGAAGCCCAAGAGCAAACCTAAGCACTGTCCTCTGTGGGAAGTGCGCTTGTGAGCACTGAGTGTGGGACTCGCTGCAGACGGCCATCAAGCACCTTGTGTTAGTAGAAGCATTACAGACTTTGCCACTGTAAGCTTTTCCACCAGTGCCCAAGTTCCGGAAATAATGACTCTGAGACTTGATTAAAAATGAATAAATGCTTAGGCCATAAGCTTGGGCTTGTTCCCTGACTAGCTCGTAACATTATTAACCCATTTTATTCTATGAGTGCCACATGCCTGCTTACCTCTTCTTAGTTTCATGTGTCTGTCTCCATCATCGTTCAGGACGACTCTCCCATGCCTGACTCTCCCAGAATCCTCTCTCTCTGCCAGATGTCCTACCTTCTAATCCTGCCTCAGCTCGTTGGCTGTAGGCTTTTTATTGATAGATGATGCTTCCATATAGTGCACAAGAGATCATCCCAACAGACCTTGTGTTGGGAGAGTTACATGTGTATATACTTGTCATAACTCAGGAATGCGTAAGTGATTTCTGTGCATGATGGCACACCGAAGTCCTGTCTACAGCACAGGTTCTGTACACAAAATTTTCAGATATTTCCTATAGTGTTGGGAAATGTACATAGACACCTAATTCATATGCCCTGTAAGCTTCTAGAACACTTCCAAGGGCATTTTAACAGAAAATCAAATAAAAACCTTTCGAACGATTGCTGCTCTTGCTGCTTACTGGCACTATTTGTGTACTGAGATGGGCTCACCTGCTATATATAAGCTGATCCTACAGAAAACCTTTCCCAGCCTCCTAAGAGCTAGAAGTACAACTGTGAGCCACTATGACTGGCTTTCTTGATACTTAACAATGGCCAAAAGCATACAATGTGTCAGGCATCAGAAAGACAGGCAAATTAAGCTGCAAATGATGTCTTCCTTCTGGGGGGAGGGTGTCTAAATCCTACAGAATTGGGCTCACTTTGAGTTAACTACAGGCCAGGTTTGTCTCCCTGGGCATCTCATTTACATGAATCTGATAAAGGTCAAGATTCTGGATGAAACGATCAAAGATTCATTCTTACTAGTTCCCTCTGGTGCCTCAAACCCTGTGGCAGTCTACTACAGCTCTAACAACACATGCCCAGTTGTAAGATAACTTTTTCGTGCCCTGCTGCAGCTCAGATTAAATATTTCAGCACCCTCCTGAAATATTAAAACCTAAGTTTGTAGAGCTTATTTCCAGTATGAATCCTCTGATGAAGAATGGCCCATCTGACCCTCATCCTCAGCATAGGTGCACTGGTGAATTAGGAGACTCGAGCTTCAGCTGAAGCCCTTCCCACACTCCTCACATCTGTATGGTTTCTCTCCCGTGTTAACTCTCTGGTGGGCTTGAAGGTATGAGCTCCAACTGAAGACTTTGCCACACTCTCCACATCTGTAGGGTTTCTCTCCAGTATGGACCCTCTGGTGGGCTTGGAGGTAGGACCTCTGCCGGAAGTGTTCCCTACACACATCTCTCCTTTGTGGACTCCACGATGAGCTAGAAAATTGGAGACCCAACAGAAGCCCTTCCTGCACTCCTCACATTGATAGGGTCTCTCTCCAGTGTCTCACCTCTGGTGTGCTTGAAGGTGTGAAGTCCATCTCACACTGGGCACACTGATATGGTTTCTCTCCTGTGTGGGCCCTCTGTTGCACTTGGAGACTTGAGAACTGACTGAAGGCTTTCCCACACTTCTCACATTTGTAGGGTTTCTCTCTAGTGTGGATTCTACAATGAACATTAAGATCTGAACTCCCACAGAAGGTCTTCCCACATGTGCTACACTTGTATGGTTTCTCTCCAGTGTGGCTTATCTGGTGAGCTTGCAGGTGTGAGCCTATGCTGAAGCCTTTCCCACACACCTCACAGATATAGGGCTTTTCACCCGTGTGGATTCTACACTGAAGGTTAAGGTGTGAGCTGTAACTAAAACCCTTGCCACACGTGCCACATGTATATGGTTTCTCTCCAGTGTGGATTCGACGATGGGCATGAAGTCGTGAAAACCAGCTGAAGCCCTTCCCACACTCCTCACATTTATAAGGTTTCTTTCTAGTGTGGCCTCTCTGATGGACTTGAAGTTAGGAGCTCTGACTGAAGCTTGCTCCACACTCCTCACATTTATAGGGTTCGTCTGTCTGCAGTATGCACTAACAAAGCTGCCTGACTGAGTTTTTCTCAGGATTCCCACTCTCCTCAAATTTGTTTGAGTTTTCTCCAGAGGAGATGCTCTGATGGTAATGAAACAGTGGCCACTGACTGAAAATTTTAAACAGTGACTCACGCTTGCTCGGTCTGTGTCTATGATACACTCCCTGAGGGGACTGAAGACTTGAGAACCAATGGAAGGTGTTATGATATTTTTCACACTTGTAGGGCTTTTGTCCTGTAATGACATGAAGATGGTGGCTGCAATTGAGATCTCTCTCATGTGCCTCTTCTTCATGGCATTCCCTGTGGTAAACTTGAAGAACTGAATTTTGACTGGAATGTTTACTGAACTCCTCATCTTCATAACGCACATCATCTAGTTTCAGCAGAAAGCTCGTTTCTCCAGTGTTTACCATGCAGTCTCGAGCCTTGGTTAACTCCCTTGTAACCTGCTGCCAGATTTGTGAGCAGAAAGCGCCTCCTGTGGCAGGTGCCTCAATCCCACTTCCTCAAAAGACTCCATCTCCTCAGGATTCTTGTCTCCTAGAAGCACAAAGAGAATTCAGAGAGAGAGAGGTAGGGCGTGTGAATGCTCTGTTGGGTGATATTGGAGCTATACAGTTAAGACCACACCCTAAGGCTTCACAGAACCAGAGAATGAACGGCTCCCTTTAACACTGAGTATCCTGTCATCTCGCTGACACACCCAGAAGCCAAGGTCAGTGCTGTGAGCTCCCATAGTTATATTAATGAGAGCAGTTTAGAGTTCTACAAAGCATCACAAGTGAGTGACACTGCAGTATGTGTGTTCATCACACACATAAATATATATTTTTTAAATTAAAGTTGAAAAGTAAGAAAATATTGACCTATGGCCTACACACACACACACACACACACACTCATGCACACTCACATACACCTGTGTATATGTCCACAAAGAACCATTCAGATGTAGAGGAATAGTATGATATGTTGTGATAATCTTTTTGTACACCATGTGAAGCTGTGTCTTTGCCCATCTGCTGACTAGTTTTATATCTAATGGCCAATAGCTAAGCAGGAGAGGATAGGCAAGACTTCTGGGCAGAGATAGGAATTCTGGAAAAGAATCAGGTGGGGGGATTCACCAGTCAGACACAGAAGAAGTCAAATGTACAATACTGAGGAGAGGTATCAAGCCACGTGGCTGCATTTAGATAAATATAAGTAGGTTAATTTCAGTTACACAAGCTAGTTGGGAACAGGTAAGCTAAGGTATAGAATTTCATAATTAACATGTCTCCGTGTCATCACCTGGGAAGCTGGCAGGCCTAGGCAGTCCAGCAGTGATGACGTGACTAAGCTTCATGGGAGTCAGTGCAAGTGGAGACTGATGCCAAGAGTGGGGTGGACCAGAGTGCTACACAGCCCTGGCCAACCCCAGCCCCACAGGCATGCCCAGGTTAAGAAGCAGGGTAGACCAGCCACTGCAGTGTTCTCACCTGTAGATTCTCTGCTCCAGCTAGCCACTGTCAACATCCAACACATGTCTTCTCTCTTGAGCCTGAGCAAACCATCTGGAGTCCCAGTCTGATGCACTATGAAGAATAGATTTTAAATTAACACACCCCAGAGGCAAGCATTCCACTGCATCCTCTTCATCAGATCTTGTCTTTCCCTAACTGATAATTTAATTCAGAGGAAGACAGACATTGTTTGAAAAGACCCAAAATATGCATAGACCTTAGTATAATTTTACAGACATAGACCTTCATATAATTTGACAGACATAGACCTTCGCATAATTTGACAGACATAGACCTTTTTCATTATCTCCTCTCCCTTGTCTCGCAAACTTTTCTTGGCAGTGTTGAAGATAGACAGCCAGTGTAATTTCTTTGATGTCTTACTACATTTTTATTAGTGCACATGTGTGTTTATTCATTCCACGGGTGGTTAGATATGGCAGACGGGACTTGGTAGGCCCCAGGGATTGAACTTCGGGTCACAGGCCTTGGCACCTGCTGACCATGTTATGGCCTCAATCCTATTTCATTTCATTTCTTAAATATTTTGTACCATGGGCTTTTTATACCTGTGTCCCAGTTTCCAAAATAATAACTCCGAGAATTATTATTTATGAAAAAATGCCTAGGCCACAAGCTTTGGCTCACTCTCCAACTAGCATGTAACTTAATTAACCCATTTATTCTTTTTTTTTTTTTTCTGAGACAGAGTTTCTCTGTGTAGTCCTGGCTGTCCTGGAACTCACTCTGTAGACCAGGCTGGCCTCGAACTCAGAAATCCGCCTGCCTCTGCCTCCCAAGTGCTGGGATTAAAGGCATGAGCCACCACCACCTGGCAACCCATTTATTCTTTTCTATGAGTGCCACATGGCTGGTTACCTCTCCTCAGTTTCATGCATTTGTCTTCTCAGAGTTTGGAGCAAATATCCTCCTGCATCTGACTCTATCCCGGACCTCCAATTTCCTGCCTCAGCTAATAGGCCATCAGATTTTTATTGACAGGTGATACTTCTATATATACAGTACACAAGAGATTCTCTCTACAATACTTCTTTTGATGTGCATATGTGTGTGTGTGTATGTGTATGTGTATGTGTATGTGTATGTGTATGTGTATGTGAGTGTGAGTGCAGGTGCCCATGGAGACAAGCAGAGGGTAGCAGATCCCCTGGATTATGAGCCACCTGATATGGGTGCTGGGAACCAAACTTTGGTCCTCTATAGGAGCTGAAAGGGTTAACTGATGAGCTATCTCTCCAGCTGCCTCAACTTACTTCAGTAGGCATGTACAGGCATGATTTAGCATGTGCAACCACCCACCAATTGAGATTATAATTCGAGAAAGACAAAAACATACTAACATGCTTAAATTTTCACTTCATTTGTAAAATGAAGAGCATATCCAACTCTGATTCATATGATGACTAGAAAACCAGAACCTACTTCCAGAGCTCCATTCACATCTAGGACCACCTTACATGGACTTGACATGCAGCACCAGTGTCTGCCCTCACCCAGTGACACCACATTCTTGAAGTTCCCCAGCATCACATCACAGTACAGCTTCCTCTGGGCAGCGACCAGCAACCCCAGTTCTTCCTCACTGAAGACCACCGTCACGTCCTTGAGTGTCACCATCTCCTACAACACCAAACACACAACTTCAACCTTGGTCTTCTGCAAGAAGGGTGAAGAAATCCAGGAAGGATGAGCAGGATGCAACTCCTGAGCTAAGAACCCAGGGTCCATGTTTCTGTATGATTCACCCACTTTTTGCTACTGCTCTGTTTTGTTTTTTGAGACAGGGTCTATCTATCTAGCCTTGGTTGGTCAGGAACTTGCTCTGTAGACCAGGCTAAGCCTCAACTTGTACTGATCTTCCCACCTCTGCCCCTGCCTCCCAAGTGCTGGAATTACAGGTGTGAACCACCTACG
Source organism: Mus minutoides (assembly GCA_902729485.2). Classification (NCBI taxonomy): domain Eukaryota; kingdom Metazoa; phylum Chordata; class Mammalia; order Rodentia; family Muridae; genus Mus; species Mus minutoides. The sequence continues at coordinate 1,585,531 of LR753336.1, read as the reverse complement.
ATGCCTGGAAAATTCATTTGCCTAATTATATAGGGGTATTTTTTTGTTGTTGATTCTTGATAGTGGAAATGAAAGACTGACACTAAGGCCTCGTGCATGTCAGAAGCCATCTAGGAGAGGCGAAGCTAGCAGATGACTTTCCTGACGTAGTCCACTGTCTTTTGCATGACTCTGATGCATGAGCTATTAGAGACAAGGCCCGAGAGACTTTGTCTCAGGATTGATTCTTGCTATTGATATGCCTTTGCTGTCATTATTAAACTAATATAACAATTCCTGGGCATCCCCACCCTATTGGGGAGATTTTCTGCAGATCAATGAAGACATACTGTACTCTTTTGTAGCAATGCTATATAGATAAATAGATGATTTCTTAGTTCCTAGTAGTGAGTTTATAGAATTCCACAACTTACACAAGTGATTCTGAAATCCTCTATAAGAAACACTGTAACTAGGACTCTCTAATCCTTCATGTGTCACAAGCTATTTGCACTAGGATAGAAAGCAAGCATGGCATAGATTTATGATTAAGGAAAACATTCCTCTAGGCTGTAAAACCATTATCTGACAATTAAAGTCATAAAAGGGAATAGTTGATTTATTGTAAATGCAAGGACGGAAGATAAAATATTGTCTGAGTTTATCTATACAAAACTTCAGTACTTATAAGACAGTAGGCAGATGAATTGCCTCTTGACAGAAACATGCTAACTTAGAATTATAGTTTTTAACTTTTAATAAACCCGTGGAGTGGTTCACCATCATCCCTAACTTCCACAGTAAACACCAAGAGAACCCCACAGTGTGGGAGCAGAACTTTTCATCTAGAAACTGGTCACTGCTGGAGACGTGGGCGTCATTCAGGATCCCCAGATGAACTGTAGCCATCCAGATAAGGATCCACTCAAGTCAACCAGGAAGGGGTACCTGTGTCTGCAGCATCTTGCACCCACCATGACAAGCCACAGAGCCACACAGCTTATAGGTGGAAGATCCTTTTCTCTGCCCCTTACCGCTGGAGTCTGCTGGATGTGTGTCCCTTGTGCAGGCTTTAGCGGTTGTCTGAGCTTCTAGCCTCCTGACTATCTTTTAACACACTCAACTAGTGCTGCCTTACAAGGTTGGTCTGAGGAACCTGGCAAGTCACCTTGTATAACTAGGACCTTTAAAATTACCGGGCATGGTGGCGCACGCCTTTAATCCCAGCACTCGGGAGGCAGAGGCAGGCGGATTTCTGAGTTCGAGGCCAGCCTGGTCTACAAAGTGAGTTCCAGGACAGCCAGGGCTACACAGAGAAATCCTGTCTCGAAAAACCAAAAAAAAAAAAAAAAAATTAAATACATTACTCTGCCAATGAAATACATTCATATAGTGAATGGAACATGTAAATCAGTTAGTAAATACACCTCAGCAATGAGAAAGAAAATCTTAGCCGTCTTAGGTAAAAATGGCTGTCTTCAGAGCTGGAGAGATGGATCCGCAGTTTAGAGCACTGACTCCTATTCCAAAGGCCCTGAGTTCAAATCCCAGCAAACACATGGTGGCTCACAACCATCCGTAATGAGATCTGACGACTTCTTCTGGTGTGTCTGAAGACAGCCACAGTGTACTTACATATAATAAATAAATAAATAAATAAATAAATAAATAAATAAATAAATCTTTTTTTAAAAATGACTGTCTTCTATGATTACTTAGAATATATTGAACAAAATAGTCTCCATACAGAGCAGCCAAAATATCACATATTAAAAGCATGGTTTTAGGGGCTTAAGAGATAACTCAATGGTTAAAAACACTAGCTGCTCTTCTAGACCAGAGGACCCAGGTTCAAATCCCAGCACCAATATAACAGCTCACAACTCCACTTCCTGGGATCCAATTTTGTCCCCTGTGTGTATCAGGCACACACATGAAGCCCAGACTTATATGCAGGCAGAACACTCATACAAATAAAATCATTTTTTAAAATAATTTTAAACATTTTTAAACAATACTAATATAATAGCAAACTTCCTTGAGTTTCTTTTGGAGGAAAATATTTGTTAATATACCTATTACTATAACATTCCTTAACACATTAAAACTGCTAATATATATATATATGTGAGTAGATAAAAGACATTTGTTGAATGTACTTCTTCCATCACAGATTATGTCAATTTATGGGAGCATGATGTCATTAAAAACATAGAGTAACGCCAGTTATGACAGTACATGCTTGAAATCCCAGCACTAAGGGTCAGGCAGGGTGACTGAGACTTTGTGACCAGACTTAACTACACAGTAAGACTCTATCTGTTAAACTAGAAAAAAAAGAAAAAGAAAAAAAGAACCAGAAGAAGGAGGAGGAGGAGGTGGAGGAGGAGGAGGAGGAGGAGGAGGAGGAGGAGGAGGAGGAAAAATCAGGACTTGAGATGTAGTTCAGTGGTAGAGCCCTGCCTAGAATCCCCCAGTGAAGGGCTGGGAGCATACGGTAGAGCCCCTGCCTAGAATCCCCCAGTGAGGGGCTTGGGGCATACGGTAGAGCCCCTGCCTAGAATCCCCCAGTGAAGGGCTGGGGCATACGGTAGAGCTCCTGCCTAGAATCCCCCAGTGAAGGGCTGGGGGCATGGCTCAGTGGTAGAGCCCCTACCTAGAATTCCCCAGTGAAGGGCTGGGGGCGTGGCTCAGTGGTAGAGCCCCTGCCTAGAATCCCCCAGTGAGGGTCTTGGGGCATACGGTAGAGCCCCTGCCTAGAATCCCCCAGTGAGGGGCTGGGGGCGTGGCTCAGTGCTAGAGCCCCTGCCTAGAATCCCCCAGTGAAGGGCTAGGGGCGTGGCTCAGTGGTAGAGCCCCTGCCTAGAATTCCCCAGTGAAGGGCTGGGGGCATATGGTAGAGCCCCTGCCTACCACAAGGAAGGCTCTTGATTTGACCTCCAGCACTGGAAAAAAGAATTAGGGTGTATATTTCAAATAATATATCACTTGAAAAGATGTAATTTAAAAGTTTTATCTATACTACTATTACAAATACAACATTATGCCATGAGAAAAACAAAAAAAGGAAACGTTTTATAAACAAAATATAGGATATGTGAGCGGATTCAACGTTACTCATTTTCCCTCCTATGGTCATTTATCTAATTTCAAGGCAATCATTGGATTTATCTATTTTTATTTTGGGTATGCAAGTGTTTTGCTTGCATGTATACTTTGCACCACATACATACTTGGTGCCCATGAGGGCGGAAGAGAGAGTTGGACGCCCTGGAGCTGCAGCCATGGATACCTGTCATCACGTGGGTGCCGGAACCAAACCAGGTCCTTTGTAAGAGCAGTAAGACTCTTAACTGCTGAGCCACCTCTCCAGTCCCCTAACGTAATGTTTAGCTATAAAAAGAAATTAATCTATATCAAAATAAAAGTAATGAGCCCCTAGCAACAGGTTCTTGTTTTTTAAAAAAATAATAATTATTATTATTTTATGTGCATGAGTATTTTGCCTGTATGTATGTCTCTATCAGGTGCAGAGGCCAGAAGAGGGCAGCAGATCCTCAGGATCTGGAGTTACAGCTGGCTGTGGGCAGTAGGAACTGAACCTGCTTCGTCTGTGAGAGCAGCCAATGATGTTAAGGGCTGATGCACCTCTCCAGCTCTGCATGGCTGGTTCTCAGTTGCCTACTGCTCCCTTTCATTCTTTCTCAGAGAAAGAAACGAGATATCAGAATCCTTGAGAAATTAGACAACACTTTGAAACCAAGTTGAAAAAGCTCAACTTGGCCAGGTGTGGTGGTGCATGCCTTTAATCCCGGCACTAGGTAGACAGCGTTCCCTAGTGAGATGCCTGAGAGCTCAAGGTTAGCTTGGACTACATAGTTAGTTTCCGGACAGCCAGGGCTACACAATGAGACCCTGTCTCAAAACAAAACAAAGCAAACCCAAAAGCAAATGGAAAAGCTCAACTCACCTTGCCTCGGGTCATCCTTCTGTGTTCCTGGGGAACAGCTGAGTCTTGGGAAGTCAGAATGAGGGAGAGAAGACAGCCCGTGAGGTCTGCTCAATAGTGTTGCCAGCCGCCATGGTTGCTCTTCGTGCCAGCCCCCATGGTTGCTGTTTGTGCCAGCCGCCATGGTTGCCTTACAAGAACAGCAGTAGCCAAGGTGTCCACTCCTCAGTGTGGCTTGATGTCAAGAGTGCACTGGATTGCGGACACATCTCACTCCGTCTGTAAATAGCACCCCATGCCAACCACACGCAGATCATTTACAACACACAGTCTCCTATGAGTCTCGGGACTACAGTTCTGTTCCAGGGACAGCAGAGACAGAGTAGGAAGGACCCAGGTGAGGAGAGTACTGTCTGCACTGGGCTGGGACAGACATCATGGCTCAGCACCTGGGAAACCTCGAACAAGATTAACACCTCTATGCATCAATTCTGTCTTTATATTCTGTGAGTACGTTTTGGTTTTTGGAACAGGATTTCATTATTTAGCCAAGGCTGGCCTATAACTTGATATGTAACCCAGGTTGGCCTTGAACTTTTGGTCTTCCCTGACTGGGCCTCCAAGAATCAGGCCTCAATTCTCTCATCATAACATGAAGCTATTTAACAATGAGAGAGTTGGGGGCTGGAGACATGGCTAAGACATTAAGAGCACTGACTGCTCTTCCAGAGCCCCTGAGTTCAAATCCCAACAACCACATGGTGTCTCATGACTATCTGTAATGAGATCTGATGCCCTCTTCTGGTGTGTCTGAAGACATATAAATAAATTAAATATTTTTTAATGAGAGAATTAACATCACAGATTATTCTAAAAATTACATTCTGCAAGAAAAATGCCCAAAGAAAACTCACTGTACCCCATCGCTCAACTGCTACAAAGCAGGTAACATTCTGTGTCCTCTTAGAGAGAATTGGGGGGAGGTATTTATTTATGTACTTTATGCATAGCGGTGTTTTGTCTGCATGTCACACCAGAAGAGAACATCAGATGCCATGGAACTGCAGGTTACGACAGTTGTGAGCCACCATGTGGGTGCTGGGAACTGAACTCAGGACACCTAGAAGAGCGACAGAGCCCTTAATCACTGAGCCATCTCTCCAGCACCCTTTCCAGCACCCTCGTAAGTGGTTTCCATCAAAGGAGCACTAGGCATGTTTGCTCTGCACATGGAAATCACCACGGATACCTGAAATCCATTCTTTCCTCAGACATTCTAACTACACATCTATAAGTAAAACTGAAAAGTCAAGTGTTTCTCTAGTTCTAATTCTATCATGGACTCTTGGATTTCATGGAGAACATGTGCATAAAATATAGTCAATACTCAAAGTGCAAAATTTAATATAAAGAATCACAGCCTCCATTTTGAATGCCAATTCTGACTGTATATAAGCTCGTTATATAACACTTAAGAGTATGTACACACAAACTGGGCGGAGGAAGCACACACCTTTAAGCCAGCACCTAGAAGGCAGAGACAGGTGGATATCTGACTCTACAGAGTAAGCTCCAGGATAATCAGGGCTACACAGAGAAACCCTGAAGGAGAAACCAAGTAAGTAAGTAAGTAAATAAATAAATAAATAAATAAATAAATAGTATGTATACACAACTGTGCTTTTATGTTAGTAAAATATATAATATAGGCTGTATTGTTTGGGGCCAAGGAGATGGCTCAGCAGTTAGAGCACTGGCTACTCTTAGGTTACATCCTCAGTAACCTCATACAGGCTCACAAATGTCTGGAATTCCAGTTGCAAAGGGATTGGATGGCCCTTTCTGACCTCCTTGGGCACTGCACATATATGGTGTACATACATACATGCAGGCAAAAGTCATGCACTTCATTATGATGATGATGATGATGATGATGATGATGATGATGATGATGATGATGAATCACAAAAGGGGCCTTGAGTAGCATGTAAGCATGCAGACACTGTTCCTCACATATACCTGGGAAGAAACTATTGTCTGGCCAGTTGTGTGATTATGCTGGCAACCCCTCTACCACTGTGTGCATCGTCAGCTATAAAGAGGGAAGAGACAACGCCATCCCCAACCCTGTGACAGGCACTAATGGACACGTGTGCCTTTAGGTGTTTTAGGTATAAAGGTACAAAACACCCTTCACGTAATTTAGGGAGTTTTCCAAAACTAAAGATGACAGGTGTCGCACTCATGGACAAGTAAGGTGGAGGCAGGTGGGATTCTGAAGCCCAGCTCTCACACCACAAGCCTTTCAAGACAAAAACAGACAAACAGGAGTCGTGGTCTCACACATACGGGATCAAGGAATGGGGAGCCGGTAGTTTAGAAGGTGACAGAACCGTGAAGGAGCTGGCGAGATGGCTCAACACAAGACACTCACCACTGGGGGCAGTTTGGATAACACGCCCCGGGAAGCCTCCTGGGTTGGGAGGTGAGGATTGCTGAGGAAGTGCTTCACTGGGGGAAAGCACTGAGGTTTCAAAAGCCACAAGCCATTCCCACTTAACTCTCACTTCTCCAAGATCTTAACTGTCTTAGTTAGGGTTTTATTGCTGTGAAGAGACACCATGACCACAACAACTCTTATAAATGACCACATTTAATTGGGGCTGGCTTACAGTTTCAGAGGGTCAGTCCATTATCATCACGGTGGGCAATGCACAGGCACACTTGATGCTGGAGGAACCAAGAGTTTTACATCTTAGCTGGAAGGCATAGTGGAGGAGACTGATTCCACACTGAGCAGAGCCTGAGCACTGGGAGACCTCAAAGCCCACACACACTGTGATGTACTTCCTCTGACAAGGCCACACCTCCAATAAAGCTACAACTCCTTTTAGTGCCATTCCTTGTGGCTAAGCATTCAAACACATGAATCTGTGGAGGCCAAACCGATTTAAACCACCACAATAAGTGTATTTCAATTTTCAGATAATGCTAATGGACTCTACTACAGCTTGCCAAATAAAAGTAAGACAAGGAACATAGCTCATGCCTGTTTTGTGGTCTAACCATGTTCTGGGCGCCTGACTCACACTGGCTACATGAGTCACACTTACTCCTTGGATAAGTCCTCACAGGGCCACTGCTGGTCACTCTGAGAAGAACATAATGGGGGCCATGAAACACAGGTCCCTGTGACCTAACAGGAGAGAGAAAATAATGAATAAATACAAAGAAACAAGTCATATATTAGTGACAGGTACAATCCCAGGAGAGCAAAGGAAGCCAATCATTTTTCTAACTTCATGTTTTGTTTTGGTTTTGTTTTGTTTTGTTTTGTTTTGTTTTGAGACTGTCTCACTATATAAGGTAGGATGGATTACAAAAAGAGTTTGAGGCCTTCCCGGGCTATAAACACACACACACACACACACACACACACACACACACACACACTATGGTGCTTTTGAATGGCAGCCCTAACAAATTAACAGAAAAGTTCCTCTTGGTCTTCATATATAGACACAATTAATTTGAAGTCCTACTAACTAAATATCCTGAACAGGGGGCTCCCTGCAGCTTGCTGATCAGCCAAAATGGGTAAGACCCAGGGTCAGTGAGCCTGTCTCAGAAGACAGAGGGTGGTCTCCACACACATGCACCGCACCTGTAACTCCAGCTAAAAGGCTCCAACACTGTGGCCTCTATGGACACTTGCTGTCCACTGACAGGCATGTGCATGTGCATATGCATGTGTGTGTGTGCACATGGGTAGGTGTGGGTATATATGCACATACCCGTAATTTAAAAAATAAAAATGTCTTTCAAAAATTAAAAAGTTCTTAAACAATCAGAAAGAGTTGGAAAAAGCAAGGTTGTAGTGGTAAACACTGAAATCTCATTTCTGAGGTGGGGACTGCAGGAAGATCCTAATGGGTTCTAGAGAAGCCAGGGCTACAGACTAAGACCCAGTCTCAGATAGATAGATAGATAGATAGATAGATAGATAGATAGATAGATAGATAGATAGACAGACAGACAATTTTAAAGAAAATGCCACAGTAGTCTCAGACACAAAGAGGTATACCCACATAAAGAAAGGGTGGCGAACATCTATAGTCACATGAACACATGAACAGCATGTACCAAGAACTATACAAGCAAAAATAGTAAATGTGGACTCAAGAATACCAAAATACCACATACAAACACACATATGTAAACAACACTCAAAATATATATTACATATATTATGTATATGTTATATAATATGCAATATATTGCATATATATGTAATGTATATATTGCACACATATATATGTATTTTACTTGTACTCTATAATTGACTCTAAAACCAAATATATAGTATAGGTCCTCTTAATAGTCCCTTTTGCACGAGGGGAAACTAAGGCACAGAATGATTCTTACTCAGAAGCAGAGTGTGAAAAAGGTGAGAAAAGGTGGGCTTGGCATCAAGGATCCGAGTAGTTCCCGCAAAGTGGGGCAAGTCTAAGTCTTCCTCCAGCCGAGTCCAAAGAATTGCTAAACTTTCCCTCCAATCAGAAGGAAACAGCTGTCGTTGTACAGCAACATCAGCAACACTGGCTCAGTTCGGTGACCCGGAAAAGGTCCTCGCTCATCCTGTAATCAAGCCAGGGAAGTCAAGAGAGGTCGTGAGGTCCTCAAGTCCACCCCGACCCACACACCTCCTTTGCAGAAACGCAGTCGCAGGACTCCAACCTCTGCAGGAGCAATGCCCGGAAACGTCCTCCAGAACTACAGCCCACTCAAAGTAGCTAAAGAGACTACACAGGCACCCCATGCCTGAGGAGCGTTTCCTAGATTCCTCGTTGGTTTTGTTTTCTAGTCCACCAGCAGCCGAAATCCCACCAAACATGCCGATTATACTTTGGTTTTTCCCGTATAGCTTTCCCATGGGATCGTCTGGAATTCTCTGTAAGGCTCTTTCTCCGACCGCTTACAATTTTCCTTTAAATTAAGAGGTGGAAGCTGGGCGTGATAGAAACTTAAGTACTCCAGAGGGTGAGGCAAGAGTCCTTAGTGGCTATTCTGTTTCTGTTAAAACCGTGACCAAGACAACTGTAACAAACGCATTTAACTGGGGGCTTGCTTATAGTTTTAGAGGGTTAGTCTGTGATCATCATGACAGAAAGCAGATAAGCATAGTACTGGAGAAGTAGCTGATAGCCTTATACCTGATCCATAGGCAACAGACAGAGGAATGAGGGGGCTGGAATGGACTTTTAACTCCCAAAGCCCACCCTCAGTGATACACTTCCTCCACCAGGCCACACCTCCCAATCCTTCTAATCCTCAAACACTTCCACTCCTTGGTGACTAAGCATTAAAATCCGTGATGTGCCTATGGGACCACTCTCATTCAAACCACCACAGTTACATATGGATAGCACATGTCTCAAAAACACAAGAAACAAATTAACCAGGTTGTGTCTGAATGAACCAATTTCCCTTTTCTCATTTTTCTCCTTTACTCCCCATGATGGCTATTCTTGGTTATAAAGCTGACTGCATCCAGAATTGGTGAAAACCCAAGGTTGCTGGGTATACTTGTGAGGGAGTTCTCTCTCTCTCTCTCTCTCTCTCTCTCTCTCTTTCTTTCTTTGTTGTTTGTTTGTTTTGTGTTTTGTTTGTTGAGACAGGGATTTTCTATATAGTCCTGGCTGTCTTGGCACTCGCTCTGTAGACCAGGCTGGCCTGAAACTCACAGATTTCCACTTGCCTCTGCCTCCAAAATGTAGGATTAAAGATGTGTGCTACCACCATCTGGCTGGGATTTTTTTCTCAACTGAATCATTTGAAGTATGAAGTAAAAATTTTTGGTTTCTTTGGGGACTCAGTTGTATCATGTGATGTTTTTACTGTCTTATGAGAGGATGTTTTTGCTAAAGCAGACACATGGGAGGATTTTTTGCTGAGAACAGACATGTGGTGGTTTTTTTGGAAGCTGCCGAAAAGGGGGCATGTGATGTTTTACTGTGGCAGACACTTGAGAGAATATGTGATGTTTGGAAAGGGTAGAAATATACCCCAACAGACAGTAGGTGATGCCGAGTGGTATTGGTACTCCTTACCATTCTTTGCTGGTCATTGTTTGTCGTGATTTCATAGACAGTAATGAAACCAAAGAACTTCTGGTGGAATCCGGTGGCTTCTGGCTGCTTCCTCAGACTCATGACAACTGGCAGAGCCTCGAGGTTTCTTCTGGATCGACCGGCTGTTGCTGATTTGTGAGTGGATTGAGCTGCCACTGCTGATTTATGTGAACCAAACTGCTGATATCCTGACCATGCAAATTGGATTTGCTCCAAAAACCTTTTTCTAAACAGGTCCACATCCTCTTTTACTCCATTAACTGTTCCTTTCCACTACCTCTGCTGGGTGGTGGGCTAAAGGGGAGGTTAGAGCATTTTTTAAAAACCTTATTAAAAGTAGGTTTTAAGCCAGGCATGGTGGCACACGCCTTTGATCCCAGTACTCGGGAGGCAGAGGCAGGCGGATTTCTGAGTTCAAGGCCAGCCTGGTCTACAGAGTGAGCTCCAGGACAGCCAGGGCTATACAGAGAAACCTTGTCTCAAAAAACAAACAAACAAAAAACAAAACAAAACAAAACAACAAAAACAAAAAAAGTAGGTTTTAAAAACATCTAAGCCAGCTGGGTGTGGTGGCGCATGCCTTTAATCCCAGCACTTGGGAGGCAGAGGCAGGCAGATTTCTGAGTTCGAGGCCAGCCTGATCTACAAAGTGAGTTCCAGGATAGCCAGAGCTATACAGAGAAATTCTGTCTCGAAAAAACAAAAAACAAAAAACAAACAAACAAAAGATGTTTTTACATCTAAGTGAGAAGACCAACTTTTTTCTTTCTTTCAAGACAGGGTTTCTCTGTTTAGCCCTGGCCATCCTGGAACTCACTCTGTAGATCAGGCTGGTCTCAAACTCACAGAGATCTACCTGCATCTGCCTGCCCAAGTGTTGAGGTTAAAGGCTGAGAGCCACGGGGCAGCAAGAAGACCAACTTTTAATCCAAATCTTAAAGTGAGAGGAGCCACCCGTAATCTGAACCACGCCTTCTGCTGGCAGCCTATATAAAGGACGTGGAAGGAGGAGGCTTTGTCCTTTTTCTTGCGTACTCTCATGCTCACTGGCAAGCCCATTCCTTCACTGACATTGGAACCAACTTCTTCAGGAGTCTACATATACTGAGACCTCCAGCCTTGTGCACTGAACAACTACTGGATTGTTGGACTTTCTGTTGATAGACAACCATTGTTGGATTAGCCTGAGCACAGCCTGTAAAATACATATAGATTCGTTCTATGGCTAGAGAACCCTGACTAATACACACAGTATTGTGAAAGGAGAAGGAAATAAGTATAAAGAAATGTCGGGGGTTGGGGGGAGGCTGGAGAGATGGCTTAGCAGTTAAGAGCACTGACTGCTGCTCTCCCAGAGGTCCTGAGTTCAATTCCCAGCAACCACATAGTGGCTCATAACCATCTGTAATGGGATCCGATGCCCAATTCTGTTGTGTCTGAAGACAGCTACAGAGTACTCATATACATAAAATAAATAAATGAGTAGATAAGTAAATCTTAAAAAGAGAAGGAAAAGAAAAAGAAAAAGAAAAAGAAAAAGAAAAAGAAAAAGAAAAAGAAAAAGAAAAAGAAAAAGAAAAAGAAAAAGAAAAAGAAAAAGAAATTTTGGGGCCAGAGAGACGCTCAGCAGTTAAAAGCTCCTGGAGTTTGGGTCCCAGTACCCGCGTGCATGCGTGGCAGCAGCTCACAACTGCCTTTAACTCCAGCACCAGGAGATCTGCTGCCCGCTTCTGGCCCCTATGGCACAAGTGGCACACACAGAAAAATATACATACTCATAAGTGAAAATAAATTTTTAAAGTACTCTGTGTAAACTAAGAAACAAATAATAGTAATAAATGAGATATTGGAGCTGGACTGAGTACAAAAAATTTATACAAGCCTGCATGGACTCATGCCCAGGAAGACTACTGTATGGTTGACTGTTCTCAATTTATGGCCTGGCCCCTCCATGGTTTTCACCACTATCGTGTACTAAATCACGTGATACAAAACTTTCTGTCACCTCTCAAAGGCTGTAAGAAGTCAGATGTGATGTGTACAGTTATGTGTACAATGGCTTGAGTCAGAGCTGACCACTGGGGAGCACTTCCAGCAGATGAGTAGGAGCTAGTTGTAGCTTTCGTGGTTTTAGCCTTTATAAGCCGGCCCTAAGAACTGTCCAGTGTGCAGCTTTAAGCTCTTGGGCATGAACTGTTGCTCTGTTCAATCAGTCTTTAGATGTGTACTCAATAAATCATCTTTGTGTCACTGAGATCGGCGTTCATGTGGTTTGTGGAGAGACTCCTGAACCCCGAAGGTTATTATATTATGTATTATTCGATCTTAGTACTAGTAATTAAAGCTGAACCAAATGAACCTGAATTTGCCAGATTAGCAAGGTGGACGGGGTTACCTGGCAAGCTGCCACCTTTGCCTTGCTAAAGCTTGTCAATGTGTTACTCAATGGATGGTGGCACGGAAAGAGATGCACGTCTGTTTCTGGCATAGCACACTCATGACATGGGGAAGTCTGGAGGGGTGCACCATGTTACCAGGAAAACCATGGGCTCCATTTGGGTCCCTTGGTCTTGCTAATAATATATATATATATATATATATATATATATATATATATATATATATATATATATAGCTTGCTTGCTTGCTTGCTTGCTTGCTTGCTTGCTTGCTTGCTAATAAAATAATTTAAAAATGGACTCAGAAGGAAGACTGAGGACAGTTTTATTAGTATCTGGGAGAAAACTAGGCAGGGACAATGGGAGTCTTGACAATTCCCGGTGATGAGGGAAAGAGAAAGTCACACTTTCCAGTGTTAGAGCCTGAGAAAGCTGGCGGGGTGTGGCAAGCAGCTTTGTGGGTGGTGGGGATGGGAAGGTGGGAAGCAGCCACTTTTAAAAAGCAGAGAGAGAAGCCCTTAGGCTGTTTGAAAACCACGCCCATGCCCGTGCTTCAGCCAGAATTTGGAAGAAAAAGTTGTAAAGAAGGAAAACAAGCAAAGTTGGGATTCAAACCCAAGACAAGGGGCTGAGGTGCACGCCTTTAATCCCAGCACTCAGGAAGCAGAGGCAGGCAGATTTCTGAGTTCGAGGCCAGCCTGGTCTACAAAGTGAGTTCCAGGACAGCCAGGGCTACACAGAAAAACCCCCCATATTTTACATACTAAAGCGGACCTGGCCTCCAGGTTCTCCCAGCATCCTTCAGTCCCCTACTTGGCATACCCCACCACCTACCGTGAACTTTCCAGCCCAGGGGCTGGGCTTCTCCTCTAGAGGCTCTGCCCTATACAATCTAGACATTTTGGGTTCTCTCTCCTCTTCTCTCCCTCTCTCTGCATTTTCTCTCTCCCCAAGTGCGCTCACTGTTTATCTCTTTCTCTTCCCGCCCCCTCTGCTTCCCTCCCCATGGCGACTTTCCGGGCCTCGTTTTTTTGTTTTTGGTTTTTTGTTTGTTTGTTTGTTTGTTTGTTTGTTTTTTGGTGTTTTGTTTTGTTTTGTTCTGGGGGGTGGGGAGACACCAATGAACAGGCAAGAGAGCCGCTTCCCAATAAAGACTTCCCTTATATACTCCCACCTGGCTTGAATTGGCTCATTTCGCAGTTTCTCACCTGGGTGGATTAGTTCATGTTTACTTAGCAAGGGTTGAGGCCCCACAATGGGCCTCCCCACTTTCCTTACATTCCTGAGGTTTTTTTTTTTCCAAATCAATATGATCTTTCTGCTAATCAGATGACAGATGCGACCAAAGGTCTTTCCACACTTGTATGTTCCTGAGAGACTTCCTCACCAGTATGAAATCACAGACGAACAATATGTTGTAAGAGTTCTTAAAGAACTTTAAGAATTCTTCCCACAGTCCTTACCTTCAAAGTGTGTTTTTCCTCTGAGTCTCCATGTGGCACAAGCTTTGCATCATAGCCATGAATGTAAGATCA
>LR753336.1:543950-651279 GCA_902729485.2 Mus minutoides | reverse complement strand
TATATATATATATATATATATATATATATATATATATATATATGTATATGTATATATATATACATACATGCACAAGAGTGCCCTTGAAGGTCAAACCCCTGGGAACTGGAGTTAAGAGGGTGGTGAGCTACCTGATGGGTACTGGGAATTGAACTTGGGTTCTCTGAAAGAACAAATTTCCTTAACCACTCTGCAGACCTGGCTTGGGACTTTTTGTTTGTTTGTTTGTTTGTTTTCGAGACAGGGTTTCTCTGTGTAGCCCTGGCTGTCCAGGAACTCACTTTGTAGACCAGGCTGGCCTCAAACTCAGAAATCCACCTGCCTCTGCCTCCCGAGTGCTGGGATTAAAGGCTTGCGGCAGGAACTTTTTGTTTTTATTTTATTTTATTTATTTTGAAGATTCAGTCATCTATTATATATAAGTACACTGTAGCTGTCTTCAGACACACCAGAAGAATGCATCAGATCCCATTACAGATGGTTGCGAACCACCATGTGGTTGGGGGGGGGGGGGTCGAACTCATGACCTTTGGAAAAGCAGTCAGTGCTCTCAACTGCCAAGCCATCTCTCCAGCCCTGTTTTTCTTTTTATATATATTTATTTATTTTATGTGCATGAGTGTTTTGTACACATACACATATTCATACATATGTATGTGCATCACATGTATGCGTACAGATATTTGTGAGCCAGCACATGGGTCCTCGGAAATGAAGCCTGCATCCATTGCTAGAACAGCCAAGTGCTCTAACCTGCTGAGTCATCTCTTCACCCTTGAAGATTTGTTTTTATGGTTTTAAAAATTTCTATGTAGGAGCTAGGCATGGTTGTATCTCCCACCTATGACACTCTGACCAACATCCTAACATCTTTTTTTTTTTTAACAAACAGTTGATATTTTCACATTCTACACTGCCTTTTATTTTAATAATTTTTGAGGCAGGGTCTCTCTATGCGGTGCTGGTTGTCCTTGGGCTCCCTATGTAAACCAGGCTGATCTTGAACTCATGAGGTCCACTTGCCTGTGTTCCCCAAGAGCTGGGACTACAGGCATATGCCACCGCTCCCGGCTACTGTCTTTTTTTGTTTTGTTTTGTTTGTTTAATTTATGTATATACTTACAAATGACACTGAAGAGGTCAGCTCAGGAGCTTTGGAAAATTCCACCAGACCCCTCCCCTCCAGAAGGGAAAGGCTAATTACATTCCTCAGACCCCGGGGTGGGAGTGGGGGTGGGGGTATGTGAACCGACCATCGGCCACCTGTGGGGGCGGGAGGCCTGGAGTAGACACATTCCATGACCACTGGCCATCTACAGTCAGGGAAGTCTTTGCCACCTCATTCCCTAAAGACCAATCAGTTTAAAAGTCACATTGGCCGGGCGTGGTGGCGCATGCCTTTAATCCCAGCACTTGGGAGGCAGAGGCAGGCGGATTTCTGAGTTCGAGGCTAGCCTGGTCTACAAAGTGAGTTCCAGGACAGCCAGGGCTACACAGAGAAACCCTGTCTCGAAAAACCAAAAACCAAAAAAAAAAAAAAAAAAAAAAAAAAGTCTCACTGTTCTGCCAATCACCATTGTGCCTAATGGCTCCTGCTCTGAAAACTGCATAAAAGCTTGCTGACCTGGCTGTGCAGGGTCGTTCTCTCTCTCCTTCCTGTGCAGGGCAACCCGGGTAACCCTGGCAACCCCGCATGCTAGAACAATAACATTCCCCTTGCTTTTGCATCGATTCCCGACTCCGCATTGCTCACTCGGGGTCTCTAGTAAGTTAAGGCTCATCAGAGTCTTACAACATCATTGTCACAGATGTATCACTGCTTCCTGGGGCAACTTTTACACTTTTTTTTTTTTTTTTTGGTTTTTCGAGACAGAATTTCTCTGTGTAGCCCTGGCTGTCCTGGAACTCACTATGTAGACCAGGCTGGCCTCGAACTCAGAAATCCACCTGCCTCTGCCTCCCGAGTGCTGGGATTAAAGGCGTGAGCCACCACGCCTGGCCCTGGGGCAACTTTTAAAGAAATAAATTAATTTTTATTTTATGTGTATGTGTGTTTTACCTGTATGTAAGTCTATGTCTCAGGTACATACATTACCCACAGAGGTCAGAAGATGGTGTCAGATATGCCAGAACTAGAGTTGCAGACGGTTTGCTGGGACCTTGAAGGAGTCAAGGTTGTCACTTCTGGGGACACAACTCTTTCCCCTGGCTGTGGGTATTAGTTTTAAGGTAGTTGTGTCTGAGAGATCCTGTGCTCTCTTTGCCAACATTGTCTGATTTAACTCTCTGATGACCTTGGCCATTTTCTCCTAGCAAAAACTATATAGGATTCTGTACTTCTTAATAAATGTGCCTGGCATAAGTCATCAGTTTATGCAAGACTTCCTTCCTGGTCCCAGCTACTGCTTTTGTCTTATTTCTTGTTTCCTTTATTTCTTATCCCTGCTCTTCCTACTTGACACCTCACTATTCAGAACCACTATTCCTGTGGACTTGGGTCAGTCAGTCTTGATTTGTCATGAAAGAACATTTATTTTTTTGCTGTGGGAGATGGACTGCAGACATTCATAATTGGTCAACACCCCGGGACTGACTCTGTTGTTGTTGTAGCACAATAGCCCAAGACTTAGCCATAGATGAAGGAAAATGATCAGCCAACCACATGGCTCCGTCCATGACTGGGGAAATTGTGGAAGAGTTGGCAAAAAGAACATGAGAGCCAGAGGGAAGGGTGAGATGTTATATAGCCTTTTTCTTAGAACTGAAATAGCCCATTCTAGAGGGAAGTGCCTTAAGATTTATGAAATACAAAACTGATAACAACGTCTAAGTCTCAGGGAATTACTCAAACTTACAGGATTCACAAGGCCCCTCCAGAAGGTAATAAAAGCAGTAACAATTACTAAGGAGAAAAGACTCTGAGACCTTTATCTATGATGGGGTGTGCTTTTTGGTGATGGAGTTGGCCTATTAAGTAATCTCTGATCCAATAAATAGCCCCTCACCCATATTCCTTCTATAAGTTACCCCAATACACTCATCCATTTACTAAGTTGGATTTTTGTGGAATTGTTTCTTTGGTAGGTTGTTAGTGCACCTTCTGGAACAAATAGCAGTTTGCTCACTATTCCCCAGGTGTCTTAGTTAGGGTTTTACTGCTGTGAACAGACACCATTACCAAGGCAATTCTTGTAAGGACAACTTTTTTTTGTTTTGTTTTGTTTTTCTGAGGCAGGGTTACTTTGTGTAGCCTTGGCTGTCCTGGAACTCACTCTGTAGACCAAGCTGGCCTTGAACTCAGAAATCTACCTGTCTCTGCCTCCCAAGTGGCAGAATTAAAGGCATGTGCCACCACTACCTGGCGTAAGGACATTTTTTTTAAAATTTCATTTATTTATTTATTTATCTATTTATTTATTTATTTATTTTAAGTATATTGTAGCTGTCTTCAGACACCCCAGAAGAAGGCATCAGATCTCATTACGGATGGTTGTGAGCCACCATGTGGTTGCTGGGATTTGAACTCAGGACCTCTTGAAGAGCAGTGCATTTAATTGGACAACATTTAATTGGGGCTGACAATTATAGGTTCAGAAGTTCAGTCCATTATCATCAAGGTGGGAGCATGGCAGCATCCAGGCAGGCATGATGTAGGAAGAGCTGAGAGTTCTACATCTTCATTTGCAGGCTGCTAGCAGAATACTAGCTTCCATGCAGCTAGGATGAGGGTCTTAAAGCCCACACCCACAGTGACACACCTACTCTGACAGGACCTCACTTTCTAATAGTGCCACTTCCTGGCCCAAGTATATACAAACCATCACACCAGGAGAAATTACATAATGCAAGGGTCCTTTCTTTTTTTTTTTTTTTAAGATTATTTTATTTTATTATATGTAAGTACACTGTAGCTGTCCTCAGACACTCCAGAAGAGGGAGCCAGATCTCGTTACGGATGGTTGTGAGCCACCATGTGGTTGCTGGGATTTGAACTTATCACCTTCGGAAGAGCAGTAGGGTGCTCTTACCCGCTGAGCCATCTCACCAGCCCCCCAAGAGTCCTTTCATTTCCAGAGTCTGGTGTGACCCTGCAGTCATGGTGCGATGATCATGGTATTCCAAGGAATCTCCAGTTTCAAGATGACCTGGGACAATACCAGACAACTCACTATTTCCAAGTCACTCTTACATGACTTGAAGTTCCAGTGTCAGGAAACTCTAGGTGTCTAGGGTGTGACTCAAGGACTCCAGCAGATTTCCAAACTCCTGAAGGCTTGAACATGGATTTCTGAGGGTTAACCAGAGACCCCAAGGTTGCCTTGGAACCTTGAATTCCCAGAGAGACTTGAGGACCCACATCTTGAAGTCAGAGGAAACATTAGCAAGTACATCAAAATTCAGCTAGAATCTGGGGATCCGAGATTTCAATGATCAGATCCAGGGACCCCATGTCTGGGTACAAAATTGGGGATCTGATGATTCCAGAGACAGTGTGCTCTTTCTTCTGGGGTCTGGAATATTACCTGCCAGGCTGGTCAGGGATAACACCTTAAGTCTCATTCCATTGCTCAGACACATAGCTTTGGACATGGTCTACAAGATTTGGGCGGGGCGGGGCACGAGAAACAGGGAGACAAAGAGAGACAAGTGGATCAGCCCAAGTTAGGAACTCTAGGGACAGGATAGCATAAAGAAGAGAGACTCAGGGACGAAGGAGAGACATATAGGACAGAGACAAAAGTTACAAGACAGGGAAGCTGTCAGGGAGATGACCATCAGACCAGCTAGTGAAACCAGAGAGAGGCAACGCTCAGCTCTCAGATGCCCATGCTCTATTTTGATGGACAGCCTCAGACAAGCTCAGCCTCCTCATCTGGTCCTATCCCTGATGCAGACCACCCAGCTCAGCCCCAGAGCACAGAGCAACAGCCACAGTGTGACAGAGACTTTAAGTAAATGCAGGTGGGACCAAGCTTGGTGACTCAGCCTGCAGCTTCCAACCATCACACCTGGTGCAGACTCTGGCCCCAAGGCAAAGCTGTCAAGGCTGGGCAGGTCTCCTCCTGCTCTACCCCCACACTCTGGGGCGTAGCTGCCCTGCTCTCTCTTAGGCTTGTAGAATATAGGGACAGTCTTTAATATCAAGACTGGGTAGATGTGCCCTTCCCTCCCTCCCCTCCCTTCCAGGACACCCTGCTTCCTGCCTCTTACAGGGCTCTGTTGGATTTCCTGGAGACTAGCCAAGTCCAGACAGGCTCAGCAAGCCACAGCCTCCACCTCCTCTCCTCAGGAAATCAGGCTGCTTCACTCAGCCAAGATCAGCCTCTGCCACTGGTCCCAACCATGAGAGCTACAACTGGGAGTCCCAACGGCTGCATTATGTCTGCTTGTCCAGTGCTGCCTTAGCCACAGGGGTCTTGTCTATGAAGATGCCCAGTAACGCAGGGTGAAATAAAGATACCACACTTAACAATGGCCCTCCTCAGGCCTCTGGGTGTCCAGATGTGTCAGAATCTCTGAAGCCACCAGGAAAACAGAGAGCAGCCTCCAGAAAGCACTAACATACAGGACACTGAGCTAGTGGGAGCAATTTGCAGAAAGATCACGCTATAGGACTGGGCCACCGAGGTGTCTGTCTCTAAGAACCTCTCTCCTGAGGGCTCCATTCTGATCAGCTTCAGCTCCAACTTGGAGTCCAGGCACACATGTCCTGGTTTGATTCCTTAACTCTCTAGCTCCTCTCTGAATTCCTGTCTTTCTACTCAGTTTGCAGATGGGGTGAGATGAGATACGGGCTGGAGTGTTTCAGACCCCAATCACAACCTGATTCAAAAATGAGAGGAAACAGGAACACTGTCCATGAGTCTTTGGGTCCAATACTGTCGTGCGCCAAGGGGCAGGTCGCCCTTATTCTGTGTTCTGTTTGTCCAAAGAAGGGGTTGCCAAATGAGTCCTTGAACTACGTGAATGTCGAATCGTCTCGTACTACCGTTTACCGTTCACCGGGGTGACGCTCGTCGGATAAATATGGGACAGGACCGGTTAGTGGCTCGACGGAGCACCGAGAGCGCACTGATGTGGTCCATAAGAGGCCAGGTATTCTCGCGTGACTACACCAGGTGTTCTCGGGCTCAAGATCAAACAGCTGACACTGCCTAATGCCAATTTAAGAGTCGTTTATGCCAGAATAGCTGAATCGGTCGATGCCGTCTTTAAAGAGCGGTTGAATAGCTCCCTACACAATACTCTTGGAGAATCTCTTAAAAATAGGAGAGTCAGGTACTGTATTAAAAGAGGTTGCTGGAAGGCAGACAAAGGAAGAATGAACAGCAACCACACCTAGCAGCTCAAAGTCCACCAAGGCCCTACTCTTGCCCTGCCCACCAGGTTGTGGAGTCCAGGGGTGAGGAGCATGCTGGAGTGAAAAACTGAGATGGAGACGCTAAATGTAGAGCCCTATAATCCTCCCCTGTCCTAGTGCTCCCGAGATCTGTCCTAGTGCTCCCGAGATTTCAACCATGTGCTCCCAAGGACCCTCACATGGATGCCCAGCTACAGAACATCAGGTGAGGGGTTGCAGCCCTTTGGAGGCATTCATTGTGGGCTTCCTGACAATTTTGTGCTAGCGTGCAAAAGTAACTCAACAGTAAAGTATTTGCCTAGCGTGGGTAGGCTCTGGGCTCCATCTTCAGTGTCACAAGGAAAAAAAAATTTAAGTGTGATGATGGTACATGGATGTAATTATAGAGTCTGGGAAGTGGAGGCAGGAGGATCAGGAGTTCAAGGCCAGAAGGTGAGTTCAAGACCACTTGACATCCTTTCTAAAACATCCCATCCCCCTCCCCCAAATTCTCAGTGGAGACAGAGAAAGAGGGAGAGATTTTATTTTTCATTTTGTATGAGACAGGTTTTCACCATGTAGCCCTGGATGGCCTGGAACTTGCTATGTAGAGTGGGCTGTCCTAGAACTTAGAGACATTCTCCTGCCTCTGCCCCTAAAGGCTGCTTTTTCCCAATGTGTCTCTTGAACTTGCTAATCCCTCCTAGTGCTGACTTTGTTGATGATTCCTCTGAGGCCATTTAACAAATTAATCTCCAATTTCAGACAACTTCTTTTTTGCTTCCTTTTCCTTTTGGTACTTATAAATGGCAACATGAATTTTGATTTTGAAATTTATTTGAGAAAGGATCTTGCTATGCAGCCCAGGCTGGCCTCCAGTTCATGGCAATCCTCCTTCCCCAGTTTCCCATGTGCTGACGTTATAAGTGGTTGCTATAAGCGGTTGCTACTAGACCTCCATAATACTTTTCCAGGGTGGGGGTGGGGGAGAGGGGGCGGCAGAGTGCATGTCTGTACACAAGTATACTGCCTTCCTTGCAGCTTTTTAGTTCTGAAGGATACAATGTCAGTTTGGTGAAATTTGTTACATAAATCTAGCTGCAAGGGAGTCCACAAGCAAGTTCTTCATTAACCTCCCAGGGGAACCTTACCTCAACTGTTCCTGCCTGACTTGGGAAGTCATACTACATCTATGTGATCCCTTTTTCTTACTTGTGAGTGAACTAGTAAAATTGGCTTGAATTGAAGCCCCTGTTATGATAATATAAATGTCAATGAAGGGGTTGTGAATATGTTACTAATGTGATTGCTGAGTGAGAATAGGACCTGAGTTCAATACCCAGCACCTATCCAAAAGGCTCAAGGTTTGGTGGCACATGTTCTTAATCCCAGCACTTGGGAGGAAGAAAAAGGTGAATCTTGATGAGTTTGAAGCCATCATGGTCTGCATGCTGGTGAGTTCCAGACCAGTCAGGGCTACATAGTGAGATTCTGTCTGAAACAACAAGTGAAGAAATATTTTAAAAGCTAGGAATGTGTTGGCATGTGTTTGTAATCCCAGCCCTGGGAGAACAGGGACAGGAGAAGGCAGGGGGCCTGATAGCTAGCCAACCTAGCATAACCTATTGTCTCAGGGTTTTACTGCTATGAACAGACACCATGACCAAAGCCTTATAAAGGACAACATTTAATTGGGGCTAGCTTACAGGTTCAGAGGTTCAGTCCATTATCATCAAGGCAGGAGCATAGCAGCATTCAGGCAGGTATGATGTAGGAAGAGCTGAGAGTTCTACATCTTGTTCCAAAAGCAAACAGAAGACTGGCTTCCAGGCAGCTTAGAAAAGGGTCTCAAAGCCCACACCCACACCCACAGTGACACACTTCCTCCAACAAGGCCACACTTACTCTAACAAAGCCACACCTCCAAATAGTGCCACTCCCTGATCCAAGCATATTCAAACCACATGTGTACCATCTCAAAAAACAAAAAACAAAACAAAACAAAAAAACAATGTTTCTGAGTAAGTATACTCAGGGTCTCTGGCCTCCACGTGCTTGCTGAAAGGAGCCTGCAGAAGTGCCCACACACAGCAAACTAGATTAAACTAAATATTTTAAAAAGTGAGAATGGAATTTATAACCACTCCATCCATCTTCCCTCATAATTACAGCATGATCTGGCTATCCTGTGTGGGACATTTCTTTCTGGTTGGATGGTTAGTTTGTCTTTTGAGATAGTTTCCTGAAGACCGGGCTGTCCTCAAGCTTGTTATGTAGCTGTATATGCATATATATGTACATACACATATATACACATACATATATGAGGTGGAAACTTCTAGTCTCTTTGCAAAGTCAGTTATATCAAATGATGTCTTGCTGGGGCACACAGGTGAAAGGATGTCTTGCTAAAGCAAACACATGAAAGACTGTTTTCCTAAAGCTGGAGACACAGGTGAAAGGATGTTTGGATATAGCAGACACGTGAAAGGATGCTTGATGGAGGAGGATAAATATGACCCCACAGACAGTGGGGGGCGAGCACAGAGCCTTGGTTTGGTTTGTTCCTCCTTGCTTTTCTTTGCTAAAGACACACGTGTATTGGTTTGTCTTAAACAGCATTGCTCAGCTCAATTTGTGATAGCACCGCCATTGAGAGAAACTCACCGAGAAACTGCTTGTGAGGTTCCAGTGGCAGCTTGCCTCTTCCTTGGCCTCGCTTTCGGCTGATTGGGGAGCCTGGTGGTTTCTTCAGGGCTGAAGTACAGCTGCCTGGTGTCTGCCTGGGAAAAGGACTGGGCTGCAGCTGCTGAGTCTTGTTTAGTGTTTGCTAAGGGACTGAACTACACTGCCCAACAAGATCGAGCTCATCCCCAAAGAACTGCTGCTGAATAGGTCCACTTCCCCACATGCTAATAACTTTTCTCTCCCACTACCACTACTGGGTGGTGGGCTAGAGGAGAGGATGAACCCTTTTTTTTTCTTTTCTTTTTTTTTTCTTTTCTTTTTTCAAGACAGGGTTTCTCTATGTAGCCCTGGCTGTCCTGGCCTGGAACTCACTTTGTAGACCAGGCTAGCCTCGAACTCAGAAATCTGCCTGCCTCTGCCTCCTGAGTCCTAGGATTAAAGGCGTGCGCCACCACGCCCAGCCGAGGATGAACCCTTATTAAAAGTAGGTTGCAAAAAAATTTATGCCTAAAAGTATATGCATAAATATACAAACATATGTATGTGTGTGTACGCATGTATGTATGTATGTATGTATGTATCATAGAAGAGAGGCAGGATGGTGGTTAAGAACCAGAATACTGGGAGGTCCACTGTGGAAACCCTCTCCTAGGATGGCTGAAGAGACAAGACTGGATCAATGTCAATATCAGGAGATCTGCTACCATGAAAGGGGAAAATTTGTTTGCTATGGGGTCCCACCTCTTGACAAAGAACTATAGTCAACCAAAGACTGCTGCGAGGAGAATTAGCCTCTCTGAGGGGTGAACCCCATTGTTGGCTGTCCAATCAGAGCGCTCAGTCCTGAAACCATATACACACAAGCAACAGACATGGGCCCAGCAGGTTGCATTTATAGATGTGTGCATACATATGCAGATATGTATAACAGTAATAACATAAAAAGAGGCTATGGATTTGAGAGTAGGGAGACATGGGAGGGGTTGTTGACGGTCATTGGACAGTTGGAGGTAGAGCACCTGGGAGGGACTGAAGAGGAGAAAGCCAAGGAAAATGTTATATAATTCTATTTTAATTAAAAAAGATATTTAAAAATAAAAACCAGGGGGCTGGTGAGATGGCTCAGCGGGTAAGAGCACCTCTAAAGACAGCTACAGTGTACTTACATATAATAAATAAAATAAATCTTTTAAAAAAAAATAAATAAATAAAAACCAGGCAGTGGTGGCGCACACCTTTAATCCCATCACTTGGGAGGCAGAGACAGGCAGATTTCTGAGTTCGAGGCCAGCCAGGTCTACAAAGTGAGTTCCAGGACAGCCAGGGCTACACAGAGAAACCCTGTCTCAAAAAACCAATAAAATAAAATAAATAAATAAAATAAAGATATATATTTTATTATGCAGTTATTTTACATGTGGTGGTGGTGTATGTATGAGTATGTGCCACAGCCCCGAGTATGACGGTCGAAGGTTGACCTGTGGAAATTAGTTCTCTCTTTTTACATGGTAGTTCCAGGGAATTAAACTCAGGTCTTTAAGCTTGGTATCAAGTACCTCTCCTCTACCTGCTGAGCCATTTTGCCTGTCTTAACTTTTTATGTTGTTTTCTTGAGGCACGGTCTCACTAAGTACCTTGGCTTTCCTAGAACTCACTATGTAGACCAGACTGACCTTAACTTTTATAAACTATATTTGTGTCTCTGTGTGTGTGTGTGCATGTGTGTATGCATGTGCATGTGTGTATATGTATTATGTGTGTGTGTATGTGTTTGTGTGCTTATGTGTGTTGCCATGACACACGTGTGGAGGTCAGAGGACAGCTCTGTGAAGCTGATTCTCTCCTTCCACCTCTCTCGGGCTCCAAGATTGAACTCAGGTTGTGGCGTTTGTGCGTCAAGGCCACTAAGCCATCCGGGGCCTGTTCAGGGCAATTTTTTTTTTTAAAGATTTATTTTATTTATTATATGTAAGTACACTGTAGCTGTCTTCAGACACTCCAGAAGAGGGCGCCAGATCTCGTTGCGGATGGTTGTGAGCCACCATGTGGATGCTGGGATTTGAACTTATCACCTTCGGAAGAGCAGTAGGGTGCTCTTACCCGCTGAGCCATCTCACCAGCCATTTTTTTTTTTTTTCTTAAACAGAGTTCACACTGAATTCTCTGTCTTCCATCATTCTTTATTTTTGCCTTTGAGATGGGGTCTTGGTACGGAGCTCAGGCTGGCTTTGACCTGCCGGTTCTCTGGCTTCAGTTTCCCAAGTGTTGGGATACAGAAGTGTGCCACCATACCCAGCTTCCTTCCACTCTCACATAGCCAAAGGCACACATGCATGAAATCTAATACATGAGGAGGCCGAGGATGTCACTTAGCTGATAGAGTGCCTACTTAGCAGGCATGCAGCCCTGGGTTTGATGCTCAGCATAGAACAAAATAGATTTAGCAGTGCATGCCTGCAATCTCAGCACTTGAAAGGCAGAGGTAGGAGGGTCAGGGGTTCAAGACCAGCCTCAGCTATGTAGGAAGTTCCAGGCCAGCCTGGGCTACATAAGAGTATCTCAAATTTGTTTTTGAATAAATGGTTTTATAACAAACAGTTTAGTGAAAAAGAGGAGGATGTTTTGTCCTTTCACCTCCCTACTGACCTTTTCACAGAGGGCAAACACTTTTAATTGGACCTTTTAAGTCTACCTAACAATGTGATAATTACAGAACTAATGTACTTCCCGTTCCTTCCAGGGTTTACCTATTGAAGTGGCACTATGGAGGATGGGGCTATAGCTTTCTCTTTAGCTGCCGCACGCCCCTAACAGGAGCACCTGGTCACTGCCGCACGCCCCTAACAGGAGCACCTGATCACTGTTCATGTAGAGATTTGTTGTTTTATTTTTCAAGGACTTCGTTTAGTTATCTGTGTGTGTGTGTGTGTGTGTGTGTGTAGGTGTGTACAGGTGTGTGCGGGTGCCTGAGAGCACAGCACTAGATCGCCTGGAGCCAGTGTTGCAGGTGGTTGTGAGCTACTGAACAAGGATGCAGGGAGCTGAACTTGGGTCCTCTGCAATAGTAAAATGCACGTTTAGCCACTGTGTCTCCAGGCTATAAAGTGCTCTCTCTCTCTATGTCTCTGTCCCTGTCTCTGTCTCTCTGTCTCTCTTCTCCCCAAAGGGACTAGAAGACACCACGGGATACCCTAAAACAGGTGGTTGTGAGCCACTTGATATGGATGCTGGGAACCAGACTTTGGTCCTATCCAGCAGCAGCAAACTCTCTTAACCACGGAGCCAGCTCTCTAGCTCCTCACTTCCTCCCTGGTTTACTGTGAGGTGATATAGCTACCATTCTGTCTCTCCAGGTCTGTCTATAATAGATACAAAATAGATGCAAATAGATAGAAAAGTAATTCTGCTTGCCTCAGTGTTCAATGTTGGTGTTACTGAATCAACTTAGCATCCTTCTCCAGCCAGCCCTGTGGGGTGTCTGTGTGGGTGTCTCCTTGCATAACTTACCATCACATCTTGGCCATCACACCATCTGCTTACTGTTGGGTGCCCTTAGCTTTCTGTGTGGCGGACTGAGTCCCCTTGGTTTGCTCAGTGTGTGGAAACAAGTCAAGGGTTCTGTCAGTTTCACCGCTGTGGAGCTCTAACCCCAGCTGCCTCTTCTGTCTTCCGTTTCCTGTGGGGGTGGGGTGGGTAGGAGGCTGCAACCCTAAGGTTGCTGCCGTCCAGAAACCCCGATTATCAGCGCCTCCCCCAGCCTCCTGCCTCAGGCCTGTTGCCTAGAAGAACCAGGTGCCCTGGATTCCTTAGAGTATGGAGGGTCTCAGTCCAGTGAGCGCTTCTTCCTACGGAGGATTCCATTTCTCAGGCCTGAGAAACCACCAGCCATTTGGTTCTCAATTCATTTTCTCCCTCCTTCCCTGCCAGGGAATGACAGCTGAATCAGCCTGTGAGGTTTTAGTACTATAGCAAATTACTTAAGGCAGGCTGCCTAAGAAGGCAAGGAGAGTTCACAGATTGGGAGCTGAAGGTCCAAAACACGGTAGTGTAGAGCCCTGTGAGGTCCCCACTGAGGAAAAGTGGGAGCCCACGAAGGAAGAGCAGTCATGTCACCCAACAGCTCACTCCCACACAACCTTTTAACGGGTCTCTCTCTCCTTTCCCTCTCTTTCTCCCTCTCCCTCTCCCTCTCCCTCTCCCTCTCCCTCTCCTTTCCTTTCCTTCTCTCTCTCTCTCTCTCTCTCTCTCTCTCTCTCTCTCTCTCTCTCTCTCTTTTGGTTTTTCAAGACAGGGTTTCTCTGTGTAGCCCTGGCTGTCCTGGAACTCACTCTGTAGACCAGGCTGGCCTCGAACTCAGAAATCCACCTGCCTCTGCCTCTGCCTCTGCCTCTCATGTGCTGGGATTAAAGGTGTGTGCCACCACTGCCCAGTACTTTTCTATCTTTTGGGGATAATTGTGTGAGAGACCTCCTCAGACAGCCAAATTTGTGACCCTTCCACTTTTGCTCTGAAAGGAGGGGTTTTGGGCATGTGCCACAACACTGGCTATTCTTGTTAGAATAGCTGCTGGAAAGCACTTACTCCCCGCTGAGCCCACAAAGTGACTAAAACCTGGGTAAAAGCATGATATCCCTGTCCTCAGTTTTGTTTCTATCTCATTTGTCTTAAAACCTTGGGTCCCAGCCCTACCCAGCTATGACACCTATGAACCCCATCAACAACCAGCTTGGGACAATGATCCTAAGGGTGCTATAGTGGCACATACACCTTGGCGTAACCAACACCTCTCTAATTGGACTTAAGACCCATTCAACAAGAGGGAAACCATGCCTGGTACTGGAAACCTAACCAACCACCCAGTGCTAATGAAGTTCATGATGGTTGGAGGAGAATCTGCAACTATTAATTTACTAAACCACCATCATCTCTAACAACAAGCCATACAAATTTATCCTGTATGCACAGATCATGTAGGGATGTAGTCTTCATCCCTCGCTAAGGAAACGTCTCCTTGCAACAGATGGAAATCACTGCAGAAAACCACAACCAGTCAAAATGCACACATATGGAGCCCAGTCCCAGTGGATACATCTACACAACACCACAGCACCTCGGCTCTGGAAACATTGCAGACAATAAGGTGGAACGATTGTAAGAGCCAGGAACGATTGTCAGGGAGTTTGCCATGAGATTGTGTTCTTCTAATAATAACAGAAGCCACACCCATGAAGCCTCACCAACATGGCTGCCCAAGCATGGGCTGAACAAAGACAACACCCATAGGCATACCAAAGTGGATGGAGAAAAGCCCACAAGGCCTCAGTCCTACACAAAGGACAGCAGGCAGTGGAGGAAAGCTGGGTGTGGCAGCGGTGTAACTCCTCAGAGAAGCGTTACATGAGTAAGTTTCCCAGTGGGAAATGGTCACCCCTGAACATATACATATAAGCAACATTGTATAGACTGAGCAGGTTATAGTTAAGAATACATATGTATATTAAAAATTATATAATAAACATTATGTATATACATGCAACTGTACATAAATGCACATGTATACATTGTATATGTGTATATATACATGCAATAACAATTAGTGAAAAAAGAAGACATGACCTTGAAAGGGATCAGGGAGCAGTATATAACCAGGGTTGGAGGGAGGAAAGAGAACGGAGAAATATCGTAATTGTAATCTCAAAGCAAACAAACAATACTGGGTGAGTCACCTGTTTAGCCCTGTGTGTTAGCATGTTAGTCACTACAGGTGGGGGTGGATCTGCCTGGTCCTAGCGGTAGCTAACTCATCCCATACTCTTCAGAACTGAAGGTACAGTCATTGAGGAGGCGGGAGAGGTTATACAGTTGGTAAAGTGCTTTCCACCCAAGCATGAGAACATGAGTTTGATCCCACATAAGAAGCCAGGCATGGCGGAGCATGTTTGTAGTCCCAGCACTGGGGATTTGGAGACAGATGGATCTCTGGGCATGGCTGGCTAGATGACCTAGCCAGATATCAAACTCCAGGCTAATGAGAGATGCTGTCTCCAAGACCTAGGAGGGTTGCCAAGTGTGGTGGTACATGTCTTTGATCCCTGCACTCAATAGGCACAGGTAGGCAGATATCTGTGTTCCAGAGGAACCTGGTCTACACAGTGAGACCTGGTAGAGGGGTGGGGCAGGAAAGACAGGACGTCAGAGGAGAGAGTCACCCAGAGCATTTTATTATCAGGCCTTGAAATTTACAAGACCGACTTTATGGCCTAGAAATGCTTACTGCACAATTAAAACATGGAAAAATGAATTCCTTGTAAAAAATCATAGTGTCCGCTTAAAATAATTAGTAGATTTTAATTAGATAAGTTCATAAATGGAGCTGAACACTACAAGAAGAGGCTCGCCCTCATCGGAGACTAGAGTGTTCAACTTACTATAGTCACCATCAGAAGCATTAGCTTTCATACAGGTGCAGCAGCTCTAACCTGTAACTCCAGCAGTGGGGAGGCTGAGAAAAGAGGTTTGATAGTTCCTGGGTCACCTGCGCTATAGCGGAGGCTAAAGAGATGGTGTCAGTGGTTAAGAGTCCTTGCTGCTCTTCCAGAGGACTCTGGTTCTGTTCCCAGGATCCCCAAGTGACTAGAAACTGTCAGTAACTCCAGTACCAGAATACCTGGCGCCCTCTTCTGACCTCCTCCGGCACTGCACTCACAAGGTGCACATATATACATGCAGGCAAAACCACCCAGATACATAAAATAAAAACCAACACAATCTGTCAGAGGGCTCACAAGCCTGTGTAATTCTGTCAGATTCCCGGGATCTGACGCCCTCTTTTGGTCTCCCCAGGCATTACACTCGCATGCATACGTCTCTCCCCACACACACACTTAAACCAAAATCAAATTAAAATCTTTAAAGTTCAGACTTTTCACCATATCATCAACATCATTATCATTTCATTCCTTTCTTACCTTTTTCTATTTTGGTTGTTGTTTGTTTTGTTTTGTTTTGTTTCAAGACACAATTTCTCTCTTTCACCCTGGCTATGCTGGAACTTATTCTGTAGTCCAGGCTGGTCTCAAACTCAAAGATTTGCCTGTCTCTGCCTCACTAGAGCTGGACTTAAAGGTATGCATGACTCACCATGCCTAGTTTCACTTCATTATTTCCACTGTGTACAAAAATAATAATAAAAATTATGACAGACCAACATTGACGAGTGGAGCCTTGGGTTTTGAGTCCCCACAGCTGAGCTAGGGATATGAATGCCAGTGTGCCTGTCTAGTGTAGACAAAGCTCTGGGTTCAGCATTGCACCGACCAGTTGTGAAAGCACAGCCTAGCCCTTGGGAGGTAGGGGCAATAGGACCAAGAATTCAAGGTCAGCCAGGCATGGTGGTGCACGCCTTTAATCCCAGCACTCGGGAGGCAGAGGCAGGCAGATTTCTGAGTTCGAGGCCAGCCTCGTCTACAGAGTGAGTTCCAGGACAGCCAGGGCTATACAGAGAAACCCTGTCTCGAAAAACAAAACAAAACAAAACAAAAAAAGAATTCAAGGTCATCCTTGGCTAATTAGGAAGTTCAAGGCTAGCCTGGGCTACATGAAATTGTTGTTTCAAAGCCAAACCAAAACAAACCCCCTTTACCTCCCCCAAACCTCGAGGACCCATTTGTTAGAATCCTTCTTAATCCAGAGCATTTTTCCATTAAAAATAGACCCAGGGAATAAATACATTCACTAATGAATCAGAAATGATAAAATGAATACGTTCAGAGCTTACAGCTAGACAGTCAAACTCAATCAACGATGCAGCCCATCTCAGTTCCCAGAAAGGAGGCAGATACAGGGACCGATAAAGGATTGACTTACCAATCACCGAAGGCAAGTTCAGACCTGTGGAGAGCTGTGCATGAACTTCCATCCAGCCCTGATGAAGAAAACGAGAGGCCAGCCCGTGGGAACCAGCAACCACAAACAGAATGAGGTGCAGACAAGTGTCAGACGGTGATTTATATAGAGCGTGAAGCTAAAATAATGGGAGCCACAATTATCAGCCTAACTGTGCCGAACCGGTGGTGGTGTAACATGAAACCTGATGTCCCCTCGTTCCGCCCTGTGATGGGTCCTCGTCCTGCGGAAACCCAAGTCAAGACCCTTCAAACCTTACTCTAAGTAGCTCCTCTCAAACCCAAGTTTTCTTGCTTGTTTGTAAAGAGTTTTAAAAGTGTGTGTGTGTGTGTGTGTGTGTGTGTGTGTGTGTGTGTGTATGTACCTGAAGAGGTCACAAAAGGGCATCAGATTCTCTGGACCTGGAGTTACAGGAGGTTGTGAGGTCCCTGATGTGGGTGCTGGGAACTGAACTAGGGTCCTCTGTAAGAACAGCAGTTTTTTGTTGTTTTGTTGTTTTGTTGTTGTCCAGTTTTGATTTTTTGGTGTGTGTGTGTGTGTGTGTGTGTGTGTGTGTGTGTTGAGACAGGGTTTCTCGTTTCTCTCTGGAGCCCTGGCTGTCCTAGAACTCACTCTCCAGACCAGGCTGGCCTCGAACTCATAGAACTGCTTTCCTCTGCCTCCCTAGTGCTGGGATTTAAAGCATGCCCCACCACTACAAAAAGGAAAGGAAGGAAGGAAGGAAGGAAGGAAGGAAGGAAGGAAGGAAGGAAGGAAGGAAGGAAAAAAGGAAGAAGGAAAGCCAGTTGCTGTTGTTTGAGACCGTCTTCTCCATCCCATGATGACTTCAAACGACCTCGTGCTGACTCTCCCACTGTCACCTCCCACATGCTGGTTTCCAAGAGGAATAATCAGGTCCATCTCAAGCCTGTCTTCTCCCGGGCTCCTCCCCCAGCATCACAGCGCCCACGTTTCTCTGGCATCTTCTGCGCCCCCTCTAAAGGACCTCATGGAAGTCCTTGATGTGTATTCTAGGGTTTTGTGTGTTGGGGGAAGGGGTCTGAATATGGGAAAATGGGACAGAGGAACAGGAGGTAGCAAATTCCTAATCTCCACGGCAACTTTCCACTCCCAGCATGCATCTGGCCTCCAGCTCTGCCACCTGCTGGGTGGGGCAGGAGTAGGGTGGTGGGGATAGGGATGGGAAAGACCTTTCAGGAAGGCTGCTGGGCTGTTAGGAGTGGTAACTGCTCAGCGCTCCCACCCTCCCTTTGCCTGCCTTCTAGAAACTTCTCTTTCATTCTTTATGAGTCATTCCCCCCCACCACCCCCACCCCCACACACGCTTTCTCTAGAGTGCTGGTCCAAGGAGACTAAAACTCAGGCTATTGGCAGTTTAGT
The DNA here is from genome assembly GCA_902729485.2 of Mus minutoides. NCBI lineage: Eukaryota > Metazoa > Chordata > Mammalia > Rodentia > Muridae > Mus > Mus minutoides. The sequence goes on along the minus strand of LR753336.1, from coordinate 632,966 downwards.
TTCCCTATTGTGTTTCTTTGATCCAGGTGGGGACTGGCGGCCCGGGACACCCACCAACCCATATTCCATCTCACTCTAATTGGCTCTGTTCCAAGGAGGAGCTGATAGAGACCTGAAGAAGAAAAGTAGGACCAGAGAGAGAGAGAGAGAGAGAGAGAGAGAGAGAGAGAGAGTTGGGCAAATTGTTCCCATGAGCAGTGTTTCCTGTAAGTCAGCGAAGTGGCTTGCTACACTCCACATATCCTGGTAAGGTTCTGACACATCTGGACACCCAGAGGTCTCAGACTGGCCACTGTTAGTGAACCTTCATTATTTGACCCTCCGTTTCTGGCCACTTCAAATGTGCCAACACACTCTGGTAACCTGGGGGGCGGGGGCACAGCATAGGACACAAAGGAATAACGGGTTTCCTGGGGCCCCCAATGTATAGCATTGAGTTATTATGCCTGTCTTCAATGGCAAAGGCAGAGCTGCCCAGGACAAGGCAGAGCAGCCTGAGCTCCAGGGAAGAGGCTCCTTTCAGAAAGGGTGGAGGCTGATGCTTGCACAGCCTTTCTGGATCTAATAGATCTCCAAAGGACTTCTGTGTCTGGCAGGATGGTAGGGGCATGGGAGGGGAGGTGGGATGGTGGGGGGAGCACAGGGCAACCCCCCCCTCTTGGTATTAGAAGTTGTCCCTATCTATAAGCCTAGGAAAGGGGAGAGGGAGCTGGTGTGGGGGGGGGCAGGGCAGGAGGAGACTCGCCCAGCCTTGACAGCTTTGCCCTAGGGCAGGGGTCTGTGCCAGGTGTGGGCGTTGGATGGAAAGGGAGGAGCTGAACCACTACCTTGCTTTTACTTAAGGTCCCCTCCTACAGCGACTGGCCACATTGTTGCTGTGCCCGCCATGTCTGTGAGTATACTGGGGCCCGAGCTGGGGGAACTGGACCTCAGGACAGGGCCAAGTCTGGAAACTGGGACTAGCTTAAGCCTCCAAAGCAAAAAAACGAGTATCAGGAGAGCTGGGTGCTAACTATCTCTTGGGTTTCACCAGCACGTCCTGATGGGCTGTGTCCTGGCTGGCTTTCCTTTTTTCTAACTGCATTTTCTCTGTCAGGTCTGTGTGCCTGTCTCTGCCTCTCCGTTAATCTGCACACCCCCGGCCCCTTGGTTTCTGCCCGGTCTCTGGAGTTCCTAGCTGGGGCTGACCCGTCTGTTTCTTTGTCTCCCTGGTTCTCATCCTTGCCCCACCCAAATCTTACAGGCTACCCAGCACAAGACCTCTCTGCCTCAGGGCGTCCGCGTGGGCACTGTCATGAGAATTCGAGGCGTGGTCCCTGACCAGGCTGGCAGGTGATATCCCAGGTTCCAGGGGAAAGGTTGGGTGGGGCATCTCCTGGCTCAGTAGAACCCTGGTTCTTAGAGCCCACATATGGTGTCCCTGAAACCTTGTTTGCCAAGTGGAGTCTCGGAGTCCCTATTGCTAGCTTAATTTGGATATTTTCACTGATGTTCCCCAAGACTTGTGGGTGGATGCCCAAGTCTCCTTAAAAATGTAGGCTTCTAGAACAATAATAAGGGTCCCTGGTCAGTCCTACGATCTCCATGTCCAGTTTTCCAGAACAATGAAAATCTGTCTTGGATCTTGAAGCTACCTGGATGCCCAGGGTACCTGATCATCAAGTCTATGACCTACTAAAATTGAGACCTTGAGCTTTGTGGGAGTATTGATAACCTGGAATAGTGGGGTCCCTGCTATTAACTCTGCTTATCTGGAGTGCGATTCCCTGTACCCGACTCAGGCGCAGCAGGCCATCCCACAACCTAGGACAGCTCCAGGCTCTGGATCCTGGCTATAAACACGGAATCTCTATGGGCGTGGGTGTGCCAGTGGAACCACATAACTTGCACTTGGTGGTTGCTGATCTTTGAGGCTTACTGTCCCCGAAGGTTCCATGTAAACCTGCTATGCGGCGAGGAGCAAGGGGCAGATGCCGCCCTGCACTTTAACCCAAGGCTGGACACATCCGAGGTTGTCTTCAACACCAAAGAGCAAGGCAAATGGGGCCGTGAGGAGCGAGGCACCGGCATCCCCTTCCAGCGTGGGCAGCCCTTTGAAGTGCTCCTCATTGCCACAGAGGAAGGCTTCAAGGTGGGTCTTTGAAGAACACCCCAGCCCCAGGTCTAGAGCCAAATGCTGGGGACATGGCTGTCGAGGGTGGCGGGAAAGCCCTTGGGGTACTGGAACCCGGGCCCAGACCTGACACGGGCCTCCAAAGACCCTCTCCAGGGTCTAAGAGCGAAAAAACCGTGATCAAGAGCCAAGTGCTCAGGGATTGGGTGTCCTAGCAACACATTGTATCCTCAATGGACGGCAGACCCATTTTCCTCCTGAGGAGAGGGAGGCTCGGGTGTAGTTAAGCCTCTTCCGGGGCCGCAGACCGGGATCCGCATCCAGACTAACTTGGGTTCTCACCCTGCAGGCTGTGGTCGGGGATGACGAATATCTCCACTTCCACCACCGGATGCCGCCCGCGCGCGTGCGCTTGGTGGAAGTGGGCGGAGACGTACAGCTGCACTCAGTGAAAATCTTCTAAGCAAGGACCAGAGGGCTTGGCGGGTAGGGGTGGGGGTGTGGGATCGTAGAGGAGGGTTGTGGATGACGAATAAAGTGTAGCTGTAGTTCCTGACTGTGCCTGTGTCCTTTATGTGTGACTGAAGAAATTGAGACTCAGAGAAAAACATAGTAACCCAGGGGGCAAAGTGAGCCTGTGTCTGAGACACCGGTCAGGACTTGCTACGCAGAGGCTCAGCAGGGTTTCCTTTCAGGTATGGGGTGGGGGTGGGGATAAAAAGTCAGGCTGGGTCTACAGAGTGAGTTCCAGGACAGCCAGGGCTACACAGAGAAACCCTGTCTCAAACCCCCCCCCCCAAAAAAAAAAAAAAAAGTCAGGCTGTATAACCTAGGTCGGTTAAATTGTGGCCACTCCCTTGCCTCAGCCTCCCAAGTACTGGCAGAAATTACAGGGAGTACGATCACACCAGTTATTTTTTATAAGTGTGTGTGTGTGTGTGTGTGTGTGTGTGTGTTTCCGACTCTGGTACGTGTGCATAAATGAAAAGCGTGGTTTTACAAGGAGTTGTGAGGTGCCCGACATGGGTACTGGGAACTGAACTCAGGTCTAACGCAAAGAGCATCAAGTGCCTTTTGCACAGCAAGCCGTTGTGTTCCGGCGGCCTGCTAGCATTTGGAGGTTACCTTTATACTACACTACGTCATCTTTACAAAGGCCACCAAAATACCTCCTTTTGAAGAAGGGGAAATGCTGGGCCTGGCGGCTCATGCCTGTTCGTTATCTCACCACTCGGAGGCTGAAGCAGAACACTTGCCCGTAGTTCCAGGCCAGCCTGGGGTACGCACAGAATTCTGTACCAATGAATAGTTAGATTAATTAGTTAATTAAAAAAACAAGGGGAGTTCCATTTTATCTATCTCATCTGGACGTCCCAAAACGACTTCTTTGAGCCCCCTGGAGATTCCCGGGCAGATGGGGATGGCATCCCGCTGGGTGGACCCAGCTGGGAGCCTCTCCCAGTCTGGAAACAGGTCGCCACTCGTACACCCCCAGGGCAGACGCAGTGTCTCCAGCAGATGTTACTCTGAGCTGGGCGGGGTACAGCGAGCAGGCCCCATCGCAGCCATGCACCCCTTGGACACAGTTCGTGCGGTCCTGAACTGACGATCCCGACCACCAACTTCCCCGGCCCTGCCATAAATAAGCGATTTTGGTGCCCGGGCGCAGCCTGGTCTCCGGGTTTATTTTCAGGCTCGGATAGGGAAGGACCAGATACGGCGCCCCGTAGCCAACACCGCTCCTCGCTGGAGACCAAGAAGCCCTCCCTGTGGCCTCCACTTTAGGCAGCAGGTCGGAGCTCCAAGTTGGCCTTCTTTCCAGAACATTCTTCCGGAGACACACCCAAGAGGGACACGCGACCGGTCTGTGCCCAGGCCTAGAGCACAAACGACGGTTCCCCCTGGTGGCCACCGTCCGCCTTGCCACCTGGATCAACGCGGGCGCAGGAAACTCCCCAGAATCTCCGTGGCCTCATTGGGACCCAGGAGGCCGGATCCCCAGGGTCCTGCTCTTCTTCCACCCCAGGTTTTCTGCCCTTGGGAGCTTCGGCTGGAGACCCTTCACCTTGCCCACACCCTGAATACCCAGAGGCTGCGCTATGGACGGGCGCCCTCCAATGGTAGAAAAGAATTCTGGACACACGAAGCAATGTTCGGAATTAATTCGTTTTCTTTTTAAAGTAAATTTAATTTATTTTGTTGTTATTGTGTATGGTGTATTTTTGTGGCACACGCCTTTAATTCTAGCACTTGAGAGACAAAATTTCAGGCAGATGCCAGCCTGGTTTACAGAGTGAGTTTCAGGATGGCCGGTGCTATCTCGGAAAAAAAAGTTCCTTTATCACTTTTCAGCTTATTAACAAATAAGTCTCAGATAATCCTCCAGCTCCTTGTTCTTTTTTGCTGGGAGGGAGGCTAGTCAGCTTGCTCTGGGGATCCTATGTTCATCTGACTTTTTTTTTTTTTTTTTTTTTTTGGTTTTTCGAGACAGGGTTTCTCTTTATAGCCCTGGCTGTCCTGGAACTCACTTTGTAGACCAGGCTGGCCTCGAACTCAGAAATCCGCCTGCCTCTGCCTCCCGAGTGCTGGAATTAAAGGCGTGCGCCACCACGCCCGGCTCTCATCTGACTTTTTTTTATGTTTTTTTTTTTTTTTTTTTCGAGACAGGGTTTCTCTGTATAACCTTGGCTGTCCTGGAACTCACTCTGTAGACCAGGCTGGCCTCGAACTCAGAAATCCACCTGCCTCTGCCTCACGAGTGCTGGGATTAAAGGCATGCGCCACCATGCCAGGCTCATCTGACTTTTATAGGAGCCCTGCAAAACGCACCCGGCTTTTATGTAGGTTCCGGAAGACGGTATTTTGATCATCTTCACCACACAGGCACCTTAAGCCCTAACCATCTTCCACGTCCCTTACTTATGAGCGAATTTTTATTTATTTATTGTTTTGGAGGCAGGAGGCACTGTAGCCTCTGGCTGGCCCAGAATATATATTCTGAACGCAAATCTCTGAGTTCAAAGCCAGCCTGGTCTACAGCTCTGGTTTCAGGATAGCTAGGGCTACCCAGAGAAACCTTGCCTCAAAAGGCAGAAATAAATCAAAATAGAAAACTAAATAAGTAATCAAACAAACAAACAAAAAACCGATGTCCCTTTGAGAAATATTCAAAATAAAATGCTAAGTAGGCAGCAGTATCGGCCCGGGGTCTGTGCACCTTGCTGCATGCAGTAGATAGCAGTAACCCACTGATGTTTCTAAACACTCTCAGGGGCTGGAGAGATGGCTCAGTGCGTGAGAGGACATACTGCTCTTGCAGAAGACCCATGTTCATTCTTCAGTACGTATGTCAATGAGCTCAAAATGCCAGCCACAGGGGATCCATCTCCTTTTGCTGGTCTCTGGCACATGAATGTATATGCAAACATGAATGTATACACAAACATCCACACACATGCCTGTGTTAAAAAACAAAAATGGGCAGGGCATGGTAGTCCATGCTTTCAATCCCAGCACTTGGGAGACAGAGGTAGGTAGATCCCTGTGAGCTCTAGGCTATGTAATGAGATGCTATTTAAAAGGAAAAAAAAAAAAAAGGCTGGAGAGATGGCTCACTGGTTAAGAATACTAACTGCTCTTCCGAAGGTCCTGAGTTCAAATCTCAGCAACCATTGGCACATGGTCGCTCACAACCATCCATAAAGAGATCTGACGCCCTCTTCTTGTGTGTCTGAAGACAGCTACAGTCTGTACTTAGACATAATAATAAATAAATCTTTAGGGCTGGTGAGATGGCTCAGCGTTAAGAGCACTGACTACTCTTCTAAAGGTCCTGAGTTCAAATCCCAGCAACCATATGGTGGCTCACAGCCATCCGTAACAAAATCTGATGCCCTCTTCTGGAGTGTCTGAAGACAGCTACAGTGTACTTACATATAATAAATAAACCTTTTAAAAATAAATAAAAAATAAATCTTTAAAAAAAAGGGGGGGGGGAATAGAAAAAGGGAGCCAGGCATGGTGACGCACACCTTTAATCCCATCACTTGGGAGGCAGAGGCAGGCGGATTTCTGAGTTCGAGGCCAGCCTGGTCTACAAAGTGAGTTCCAGGACAGCCAGGGTCACACAGAGAAACCCTGTCTTGAAAAACCAAAAAAAAAAAAAAAAAAAAAAAAAAAAAGCCGGGTGTGCACCACCACGCCCAGGGAAAAAAATTTCAAAACACATGCTGTGCTCCAAATTTTCATAGAGGGAATTTTCCCTCTGTAGACTTTGAGACATATTCACATTAGCTAACTTCCCCAGGTCCCTGAGTAAGTGGCGGTGTGGTCTCTGAGCAGCTTTTTTTTTTTTTTTTTCTTCTTCGAGACAGGGTTTCTCTGTGTAGCCCTGGCTGTCCTGGAACTCACTCTGTAGACCAGGCTGGCCTCAAACTCAGAAATCTGCCTGCCTCTGCCTCCCGAGTGCTGGGATTAAAGGCGTGCGCCACCACGCCCAGCTCCCTGAGCTGCTTTTAGCTCCAGTAAGCACACCAGTCATAGTGACATCCCTGAATCCCTACTGTGTATTTTATATGTGTGAATGTATCTAACCTATACGTCCCCAGATATGAGTGAGTGTTCTTAGAAGAAAACAAATAGTATTTAAAATCTTTTTTTTTTTTGTTTTTTTAGTTATTTAATGTGAATGGGTATTTTGCCTGTACCTATGTCTGGGCATCACATCCGTGCCTGGAACCCTCGAAGATCAGAGAGATCATCAGATTTCCTGGAACTGGAGTTATAGACAACTTCGAGTCACTATGTGGATGCTGGGAATCAAACCTGTGTCCTCTCAGCCTCTGAGCCATCTCTTCAGCCCACCTTCCTCCACCACCTGAGTCCTGGGAGTATAACCGCCTGGGTTTATAGGTATGCACCACCATGTACAGTTTTATTCAATGAGGGAGATGAAACCTAGAGTCTCTGTATGTCAGGCAAGGACTCTGCCCTCTGAACCACACTCCCCAGTCCTATGGGTAGCCCTTTCAGTTTTTTTTTTGGGGGGGGTTGTTTGTTTGTTTTTGTTGTTGTTTTTCCCAAGACAGGATTTCTATATGTGACTCTTGCTATCCTGGGACTTGTTCTGTATGCGACACTGGCCTTGAATTCACAGAGCTCCTCCTGCCTCTTGAGGATTAAAGATGTGCACCAACACCACCACCTAGCCCCTTTCAGGTTGGGTTTTTTTTTTCCTAAAATAGATTTTTAAAAAAAAAATGTTTATATGTGTGAGTGTTCTAACCTGCATGCATGCATGTGAACCAGGCTGGCCTCAAGCTCACAGTGGTTCTTTTCAATCCTCCTGCCTCAGCCTTTGGAGCACTGGGATCATGGGTATACACCACATCTAGAAGAAAGTTGTAGACAACGTATATTTGACCTGGCTTTTTCGTCCTGTTTAAGGATATATCTGTTATCTATTGCTGCATAACAAGCTACCCCGAGAACTTGGCCCCACTGATTATCTTACTTGATACCCGAGGTTAAGAATTTGGGAGTGACTCTGCGTGGTGGATCATGCCAGTGGAGCTTACAATCCTATAAAAGAGAGAGTGGTGCACTGCGGATGGAGGCCCAGTTTGCCCCACTTCCTATGGCTCACTAGCTAAGAATGAGTTTTCCAAGCCTAAATAGCTAGAGAGAGAAAGAGAGAGGAAAAAAAAATCAAAGACAACTTCCATTATGTGATACTGGAAAATTATATGACTTCACACTTTGGTGTTCACAAATAAAGTTTTATTGGCACTAAGCCACGCTCATTCTGTCGAGTTATCTAGTGGCTGGTATCTTGCTTCACCAGCATTGCAACATTGTGGCAGCGCCCACAGTGCTTTAAACGTTTGCCTCACCCATCATGTCTTGCGCTTGTGTACTCAAGCCAATCCCGGTTACAGAGGTGCACAGTCCTTCCAAAGAGCTAGCTGATTCTGTGGGGTCTAACTCTAAGAAGACGCTCAGACACGCGTCTTAACAGAAAGCTCGAGTGTTATACCACTTGTGGCTTTTCCTAGGAGGCACAAGAAGTGGCCGCATCCCCAGAGAGGCTGCCCAGGGCAAAAGCCGTGATGTTTTGTGTAGCCTTGTCTTAGACATGGTGTAATTCCCTCTGCCAGCTTGTCATCACCCATACCAACCTTGGTATGATTTGGGAGACGAACACTGCCCGTTCCATAGCTTAGGAGATCACCACAGACCTGGCTGCCCCAGATAACTTCTGAGATTTTTTTTTTTTTTTTTTTTTTTTTTTTTTGGTTTTTCGAGACAGGGTTTCTCTGTGTAGCCCTGGCTGTCCTGGAACTCACTTTGTAGACCAGGCTGGCCTCGAACTCAGAAATCCGCCTGCCTCTGCCTCCCGAGTACTGGGATTAAAGGCGTGGGCTACCACGCCCGGCATTTTTTTTTTTTTTTTTTTTTTTTTTTTTTTTTTTTTTTTTTGTTTCTCTTTTTCGAGAAGGGTTTTTCTATGTAGTTCAAGTTGGCCTCAAATCCAGTCTTGGTACAATTTCCTGGGTGTTGTGACTAAAGGTGTATGCTACCATCATGTCTTTAATAGCTGTTTCCAACCTGCGTGTTGGCACAGGACTTCTAGCCCAGTATGGGGTAGGCAGAGGCAGATGTATGCCTGTGCATTTAAGGCCAGCCTGATTTACATATCCACTTCCAGGCCAGCCAGGGCCACACACAAAGAGACCCTGTTAAGAAAAAAAAGCTGCGGGCTGCAGAGATGGCTCAGTGGTTAAGAGCACTGATTGCTCTTCCAGAGGCTGAGAGCAGAGTAGTTGGCCAGACGCAGAGAACAGAACTGATACCAATGATCTGACTTAGGATTTTGTCTCCTTCTCTTTTTGAGCTTTTTCTGAGCCATGAGATTTTTTTTTTTAATTACCCCCAATCAACTAGCATAGAAACAATTGGGCTTTCCCCAAAGCCAGACACAGTTTCCTTTATCTCGGGAGAAGTGATCTAAGCCTCTCCAGTTTTGTAGGATTGTTTCTGCAAGGGAGTGGAACTGCTGTGCTGAGACCTCTAGGTCCTGATCAACCTGTCTACTTAGTCTGGGAAGCATCAGAAGAGGCACATGTAGTCAAATCGTTGGTTCATGCCCACCAAGTAGTCTCAGGGACTCAGTGACACTGCTGTCGTCCATATGAATTCACCCACGAGGCAGAACAGCAGGCATCAGAATACGGGAAGTGCTTAGGTTAAACGTTTTGGATATTAGACAGGTTTTGGCCCCCTTAAAAGTCCTCTCACTTTAATCTGGGCTGCCCCAAGTCACAGTGAGTTTTGTCAGTCACTGGGCTGACAGTCTGGTTTGCTCCTATCCCGATGTTGTATGTGGTCTCGGTGTCTAAGTATAACCAGTGATCTTGGCTGATTGAAGTCTGGGAATAATTAACTCTAATCCTAAGGGGCCCTTCCTGTGGCTTAGAGTCTGAATCCCCAAGTTTTTCCTGTTTGCCAAAGGCCAGAGTCTTTTTAAAGGAATTTTTCAGTTCAATTTCAGTTTTATAACCCCAATTTTTGAAGTGGAAACTCAAAAATTGCTTCTGGCAGCCAAGAAGTCCAGTCACAGGGCATGTACAGATTGTCAACTCTGTCTGTATTCCTGTCTCAAAAATAAGTTTCCATGTAATAGTATCTTTTACGGGCCTGATGTAATTGTTGTCTCTGAGGCTTACTGGCTCTGTCTGCCAACCTAGGCCTACTCCTGGAAACTTTTAGCCTCTGTACAATCTTATCTAGGCCTAGAATGTTTTCAGCTTCTAAGTCTTAACTGCTAAATAAGATCACCCGTTCTAGTTTGTTCTGATCTATAGCTGGCTGGTTCAACTCAGCTGTTCTGGCTCAAAATTCCTCTCCAAGCTGACTGACTCAATCTAGCTTTTCTCAGCTTCTCTTGAATTGCTCTTCTTGGCTTCAAACTAACTTTGACAACCTGTTCTAATCTTCTGGCTCCAAGTCATTCTCTGGCTCATTCTGTCTTCACCTGTGTCTGGCTTGTTCTCTCTTTGCAACCTGTCTCTGTACAACTGTCTCAGTAAAAATCTGTTTCTCTCTCTCTCTCTCTCTCTCTCTCTCTCTCTCTCTCTGCATTGACCCTCAAGTAGCTTCTATTTCCTCTCTTTCTTCACTAGAGTTGGGCAGATCCTATTCTGTCAAATCTTTCTCTGATTTATCACTTTGTCTGCCACTCAATTAGACATCACTTTCAAACATGGGTGCTTCCTTCTACAAACTAACTTTACCTTCTTTCTTTGGGATTAAAGTTGTGTACAAAAGATGTGTCTGTATTCCAGCCAGAGTGGTTAAAGGTGTGTGCTAATTGCTGAGGCACACCTCAACTAGAAACAGGCTTTTCCAGTAAACAACACAATCTTGGGGTTAACAGTGTGATCAAATATCCTGCAGCATTTCCAAATCTTTCTTTGGAACCGGACTCTTCAGCGAGCAAAGGTCAGTATAGAATATTGATTGCTGGTCTGTAGTCACACCGACTAATGCCTTCCTGGTATCTGTCTTCCTCAGTTTCCAGCCCAGGCCTGAGGGTTAGAGGATCATGACCCCAAATCCATACTCATAGTGCAAAACACAAGACTCAGGAGGAGGTAGAAAGGCAAGAAGTGGAAGGGTCCAGAGCCCAATGAAACCTTAATTCCAATGAGTCTATCATCCAGAGATCATCCACTTAGCAGCCAGTGTCTGTGGCTTCTGATTTTTCTTTTAAAGGTTTATTTATTTTGTGTATACCAGATCCCATTTCAGATGGTTAGATGGTTGTGAGTCACCATGGGGTTTCTGAGAATTGAACTCAGGACCTCTGGAAGAGCAGTCAGTGCTCTTACCACTGAGCCATCTCTCCAGCCCCCTTTCCTTTCATTTTCTTTTCTTTTCTTTTTTTTAATTTCTTTTTTTTTTTTTTTTTTTGGTTTTTTGAGACAGGGATTCTCCGTATAGCCCTGGCTGTCCTGGAACTCACTTTGTAGACCAGGCTGGCCTAGAACTCAGAAATCCGCCTGCCTCTGCTTCCCGAGTGCTGGGATTAAAGGCGAGCACCACCACGCCAGGCTTCTTCTTTTTTTTTTTTTTTTTTTTTTGACAAGGCTTTACTCTGTAGCCCAGGCTGGCTCATGGTGCCTCTCTACCTCAGCCTCCTCACCATAGCACCAGATCTGGGTAGAACCCTGGCTCTCAAGTGGCCTGCTGAGGCTTTAGTAGCCATCCTCTGCCTTGTGAATGTGTAGTCACTGTGAGTCAGCTGAAAGTTTTATCCCAGCACTGGAGTGCTTGGCTAGAGCGCACTGAATCCTGAGTAGATCTCCTTGTAAAGCCAGTGTGATGCTGCCCACCTGTAATCCCCCTGCTCAGGAGGCGGAGGCAGAAAAATCAGAAGTTCAAAGACATCTTGACTGTCTATTGAGGCTAGCCTGAACTACCTGAGAAGAGCTTGTCGCAACCACAACAAAAACAAACAAACAAAAACCCCAACAACAACAACAACAACAAAACCCAGTTCATTCAGGGCTAGAGTTCAGTGGGCAAGAGCACTTGTTGCCCTTCCAGAGGAACAAGTTCAGGGGATGGAACCCAGGGAGGGCTTCATGCATGTTGAGCAGGCTGTCTTCTACTGAGCCACATCCCAGCCCTGGTGTCAGGATCTCTTGCAAGGCTCTTAAGTGTCAGCTTGTCTCTCCTGTCAATCCCCTTGGACACAGTTGCCTCTCAGATCCTGTTTCTCAGGATCTCCATCTGTTCCATCAAGTGAATACACATAAGTATGTGCCGTTGAACTCCCCCGCCGGGTTCCACCAGTCCCACCAGAGCGGACCACTCATTCCCAGGGAATGACACCAAATGGGAACAGGCTCTGGTGGCACAATTCTGTGAGCTCAGCACTCAGAGCACTGAGGCAGGAGGATGAAAAGCTGGAGACTTGCACCTGCAGAGCACAACCCTGTCTCAAAAAGCAAACAAGGGGGCATAAGTCCAAGTCACCAGGGCCACATACAGAGATTTGTGTGATCCTGAGCAGACACCTGAAGCTTCAGTGCTGTAGAGATAGAGATGGGGGGGGGGTGGAACCTGAGTTTGTTGGGCTCCAGGATCAGCGAGGGAAGAGCACCTTACATGCTCTCTGCATACTCTCTCTCTCTCTCTCTTACACACACACATTTATTTATTTATTTATTTATTTATTTATTTATTTATTTATTCATAAGGTCTCACTATATAGCCCTGGCTGGTGGAATGGAACTTACTATGTACCCGTCAGGTAGAACTCACAGAGATCCACAACCTCTACCTCGCTAGCTCTGGGATTAAAGGTGTATCTCACCAAAGCCTAGCCCATATAACCAATATCTTTTTTTAAAAATTATGTGTATGTGTATTTTGACTGTTTGTATGTATTTGCATCAAGTGCTAAAAGAGGCCAGAAGACATCACCAGATCCCATGGATGGAGTTACAGACAGTTGTGAGCTTCTGTGTGGGTGCTAGGAACCAAATCTAGGCTCCCTGGAAAAGCAAAAAGGTGGGTGTTTTTTTTAAAATATTATTTATTTATTTATTTATTATATGTAATTACACTGTAGCTGTCTTCAGACGCTCCAGACGAGGGTGTCATATCTGATTATGGATGGTTGTAAGCCACCATGTGGTTGCTGGGAATTGAACTCAGGACCTCTGGAAGAGCAGTCAGTGTTCTTAACCCGCTGAGCCATCTCTTCAGCCCCCGAGCAAAAAGTTTTAACCATGGAGCCAAGTATACAGCTCTTCACACACTACCCATTTTTTAAAAAACTAGAAGGGCAATTATGACCAGGGCTTCCACTAATCAGCTGCCAGAGACACCAGCCTTCTCGGGTGGGGGCATGACAGAGTTTAAAAATGGCTTTCCATTTGTGTATTCACTGGCTTATTAATTAGCATAGTGAATGCTAAAAATGAGTTTGAGTTGGTGAGTCGGTATGCAGTGTTGGCTAGAATAGTCTAGATACTCCTGCCCTTCTTTGAGCAGATTACAGGGATCAAGTGTACAATGGGGACTGGATGTGCACTGTAATGACCATGCCTTCAGGGACTGGTCTAGGGCTCTCATTTCTAGGGCTGTCAGAATATGGTTTTCCAAGGACATGGTCAAGTTGACCTCAAACGAACCTTGTACGAAAGGTGTGTTCATAGCACAAGCTCAGACCTCATCAACCTACAGAACAGGTTGTGTGGCGGCTTGTGCCTGCCTGTGTCATCTGGGGCCCTTCATTCCCGCTTCGTTTCCAAACGCATGCGGCCAGCTCCATGTGTAACCAAGAATGACCTTGCTGACCCTCCTGCTGTTACCTCCTTGGTGCACAACTAGGTAATCCGAGAAAAGTCCTCATTACAGCTGGATGTGGTGGTGCACATCTGTATTCCCAATACAATACACGGAGGGCAACCCAGATGGATCACTAGGAGTTGGAGGTCAGTTGTCTGTTCTACATTGTAACTTCCAGGCCAGTGAGACTGTCTCAAAAACACATAACCAACCTAACAAACCCACCTGGGTTTCTTCACATCCGGACACCTGGAGTATGGTTTCACCCTTGGGGGGACCGTGTCTCCCCATCGTTTGGCTGTGCTTGTATGCAACCCTCATCTTCCGAGGTAATCGTAGCCTTCCCTGTTTGCACCTCAAGTCAGGCTCAAGGAAAAGAGAGAGGCTGGCAAAGATTAGAAAGATCAGCAGTGGGGGCGTGGTTGGAGGGGGTGGTGGCCAGGGGCTGCTGCACTGTGATTGGCGGGTCTGCGTCAGATGTGGTCTGAGGGGAGGGATCATCTCAGAGCCAAGAGGCTAGAGAATAAGCCACAGTATCCAAGGGCTTCTGGTTTCGGGAGGAAGCTCAGTGGTAGAAGTTTGACTAGCGTGTAGGGATCCCCACGTTCATCTCCAGCTCTGGCAAAAAAAAAGGGGGGGGGAGCAGGAAGGGAAGGAGGAAGGCAAACCACGGACATGCACTACTGTTTGAAGAAACTGAGGCACACGGAGTGTATGTGACTTAGCCCAGCACACACAGTCCTTTGTCCCACCATTTAGCCTAGGCTGCCCTGGAATTCAGGTTCCTCTGGTCTCTTCCTCCCAAGTGAATCACAAGTGAGAAGCATCACACTCGGCCTCAGATGTGCAATTCTAAGTGACAGGGCTGAGACTTGAACCAGATACCTGTCTTTGTGTGGTCCCAGCAACTCCGCAGGAAGAAAAACATCTGTGGGATTTTTCTTTGTTTCATTACTGGGCCTCTTGTCCTTTAGGCTGCCCGGTATTTGCTATAAGCTAAGACTACCGTAGAACGTCCGATTCTCCTGCCTCAGACAGTCCCTGTTGTTGGCCATGGTGCTTGGGAGGGACGGGGTTGGATGGCAGATGTTGAAAGCTTGAGTTGTCAACATCTCAGCAAAATTAAAGTGACTAGGCTCCCCTAGGGCCAGAGGCACTGAAAGGCAAGTCTGCCTGCCTTGCCAAAAATCCTCCTCCGTCTGCTTCACAGAGCCTGTTCAGCTTGGAAAGGGGTGGCAGCATCCCGGGCGCAGCATCCCGGGCACAGGGGAACCCACATTCACAGCACAGAGCAGAACCTGTGTTCTGTAGTCAGCCTTGCCTGGGTGACCTAGCCGTGGTCTACCTCCCTGAGAGCTAGCAGAGTGAGTCGGGAGGAAACCAGGTGTGGTGTTTTATAAATATAAAAAAGGAAAGAGGCAAGGATATGTTTTATATCTGAGTTCCGTGCCAGCCTGGTCTACGGAGTGAATTCCAGGACAGTCAGGGAAATCCAGTCTGTCTCCAAACACCCAAACCAAATGAACAAAAGGACAAAACCCTTCAAAACAAAACCACAATCACACCAGTAGATCTAACAGCTGGGATCGTGAGGCAAGGGAACCTGGGAGCCCAAGGCTAACCTCGGAAACTCAGTGAGACCAGGTCTCGGAGTCAGCGGTTGAAGCCTTGGAGCTGCAGGTGCAGAGAATGCTTCCTGCCGCAACACAGCATCACATCGGGAGGTTCGGTCCTCAGCACTGTCCCCCACAAAGCAGCTGAGGAGACAGGGAGGCTAGGCTGGGCTGAGGTGTGGCAAGAGGAAGAAGCACGCGGAAACACCCCCACATTGACCTCCTTCCCGGCACTCCCTGAGCACGGCTGGTCCTTCTAGGCCTGCCCACCTTTTGTGTGCTGCAGGTCATTAAGCTGCTAAACTCGCCACAACTGAGGGCTCCGAGCCCCAGGGAGGAAACCGCTGAAGAAGCGTCCCTGCTCCTTCGCACCCCAAACCATCAATTAATATTAACAAGGGAGAATGCTCCTCGATGCCTAAAGACCCCCAACAGGGTACAAATGGAGCAGGAGCCCCGCCCCCATGACTCAGGAGGTTAAAGGGCTTGGGTCCATCTGTGTGCCCAGAGTGTTCGAATGGCGAGCGGCAACAGGAAGGTCACCATCCAGCTGGTGGACGACGGGGCCGGGGCTGGAGCTGGAGGCCCACAGCTCTTTAAAGGCCAGAACTACGAAGCCATCCGAACTGCTTGCCTGGATTCCGGGATCCTCTTTCGTGACCCTTGCTTTCCTGCTGGCCCTGATGCCCTTGGATATGACAAGCTGGGACCTGACTCAGAGAAGGCCAAAGGGGTGGAATGGAAGAGGCCCCATGTAAAGTGGGGCTGGGCTGGGACCTGGGTCTGAGGGAGGAGGGCCAGGGCAAGGACTCCTGGGTCTGAGGGAGGAGAGCCAGGGCAAGGACTCCTGGGTCTGAGGGAGGAGGGCCCAGAACATGGACTCCTGGGTCTGAGGGAGGAAGGCCAGGGCAAGGACTCCTGGGTCTGAGGGAGGAGGGCCAGGGCATGGACTTAAGTGTCTGAGGGAGGAGGGACAGAGTCTTAGTCTGAGGAAGGAGGGCCAGGACATGCATGAACCCTTGGGTGTAAGAGAAGCAGTCTGGGGTCTTAGGAAAAGGGAATGGGGGATAAGAGCAGGCTCAGCTATGGGATTCAGGGGGATCCAGGAAGGCAGACTCCCACCCACAGACTTTCTGAGGTTGGAGGCCCTCACTACCTGGGATACTGGTGTCAGGGCTCCAGGCCTCTGACTTCTCTGTTGCTCTGGCCTTCCCTTACCTGGCTTCTCTGGAACCCTAATCCTCCAGGAGTTTTGTGATGAGCCCCAGTTCATCTGTGAAGACATGAGCAGAACAGATGTGTGCCAGGGAAGCTTGGGTGAGCCCCCTTGTGACCGACAGCTCCTCTCCTCTGTCTCTTGTCCCCATGGCTTCTTTCTTCAGTCTGCTGGTCTCTAGGCCCCTCGTACCTAATCTGAGCCTCTCTCCTCCTCCTCCCAGGAAACTGCTGGCTTCTTGCAGCCGCTGCCTCCCTCACACTCTACCCCAGGCTCCTGTACCGGGTGGTCCCCCCTGGACAAGGTTTCCAAGATGGCTATGCGGGGGTCTTCCATTTTCAGGTAGAGCCCAGTTCCTCTCTCCGTGCCTCAGTTTCCCCCGTGGTAGCATGATGACATAGGCTTCACAGTTACCATTATGTCCCCACCCCAGCACAGGGGGAGTGGAATTCCAGAACTTGGGAAGTGGAAGGCAAAAGCGGGAGGGGGGGCTAAGGGGGGGTTTGGAGGTAGGATTCAGGCAGGGTCTGGAGGCTGAGCAGTTCCGGCCCAGTTTTTTTTTTTTTTTTTCCTTCACTAGCTCTGGCAGTTTGGCCGCTGGGTGGATGTGGTGGTAGACGACAAACTGCCCGTGCGTGAGGGGAAGCTGATGTTCGTGCGCTCGGAACAAAGGAATGAGTTCTGGGCCCCTCTGCTGGAAAAGGCCTATGCCAAGTAAGGACTCCACCCCCTCCCAAAGCTCCACTCCTCCCAGCTGCAGCCCCAAGAACATGCCCAAGCCACATGGAATACTGACATCACATGGGGGTCCTCCAGACACCCAACCTAGGACCCTGAACCCAGTCATAGCCACCACTGCCCTAGTATCACTGCACTCTCCTGGAAGAACCTTCATTTTTTTGGTATTTTATTTTATATTTTATTGAGAAAAGACCTCCTACAATCTAGCTTGCCCAGGAATTAGCTATGTAGCCAAATGAGACCTTAAACTGAGGGTCTTGCCTCCACCTCAGAAGTGCTGGGGTTACAGGTGTGTGCCACCACCCCGGGTTTATGCGGTGCTGGAGTTTGAACCCAGGGTCTCATGTATGCTTAGTAAGCCCTCTGCTAACGGAGGCACATCCCCAACCTTTATCCATTCAGTTATTGTCTCGTTATGTAGGCCAGGTTGGCCTCAAACTCATAATCCTCCTTTGTTGGGCCCTTGTGTACATAGAATACAGGCATGCACCACAACCCATGGCTAAATTTAGGAAGGGAGTGTGTGAGAGCTGGAGACGGAACCCAAGATCTAGTGTATGCTGAGCCACGCCCCCAGCCCCTCACTGGGGGATTCTAGGCAGGAGCTCTACCACTGAGCTACGCCCCCAGCCCCTCACTGGGGGATTCTAGGCAGGGACTCTACCACTGAGACATAAGGTTTAGCCTGTGAATCTTCTAATCATGTCTATCTATCTATCTATCTATCTATCTATCTATCTATCTATCTATTTTTGATTCTTCAAGACAGGGTTTTACTGTGTAACTTGGCTGTCCTGGAGCTCACTCTGTAGACCAGGCTGACCCCAGACTCATTCAGCTCTGCCTGCCTCTGCCTCCCGAGTGCTGGGGTTAAAGGCGAGCATCACTACCCAGCAGAATCTCCAAATCTTAAAGGCCTTCCTTTTTCTTTTCTTTTCTTTTCTTTTTTTTTTTTTGTGGAAATGACATTTTCCACAAACATTTCAAGAACCCCATTGATACTTATATTTCCTAAGGATCCTGAAATCTCATCATCTATCAGACTCTGGATTTGCCAGATCTTATTCCCTCAAGGGCCTTTAACCTCACTCCATCTCTCGTAGTCCTTTGAGACATCGGCAGCCCATCTTTTATCATAGGATTAGGCTGCCGTGCGCTGGAAGGCCTGATAAGTCCCCATAGGCATCACCTTCACAGGCTCCCAGAGCCTCAAAGGTTCAGGGAGAGTTGAGAATTCTGGTGCAGCTCTTCCATGGATTCCAGACTGGGTAGTTTCATGGATCCTAGAGATCACAGGCTTAGCATTTGTCAGATGAGTCTCCCACCTCATCTCTGAATAGTTCAGGGATTGAGTCTACTCCTATCATCACAGTAGTACTGAGTATACTGAGGCAGGAGGACTGCAAGTTTGAGGGCAGACTGAGATGCACAGCGATACCATGTCCAAACAAACAAAAAAACACAAACACCCGATTAGCTGAGCATGGTGGAGAACAACTTTGTCTCTAGTACTCTGAGAGCAGAGGCAGGTGGATCTCTGGGACTCTGTGGTCTACAGAGTGAGTTCTTGGTCATTCAAAGCTTGGTCTCAAAGACAAGAGGGAGGGATGGGGGGCGGGCAGGGAGAGAATCTGGAGAGATGGCTCAGTGTTAAGAGCATTGGTTGCTCTTCCAGAAGACTTGGCTTTTATTCCCAGTCACAACTGTGTGTAACTTCAGTACCAGGGATCTGAGGCCTCCATGGACACTGCACACATGACATGTGGTGCACAGACATACATGCAGGCAAAACACATACATATAAAAATTATATACACATACACACACCTGGGGAATAAGGTCCTGGAGACCCTTATCCTGACAGAGCTCCCAGGCCCAAGATGTTCCTCTGTACCTTAGACCTTCTTCTACCTGCTCCAACAGGCTCCACGGTTCCTACGAGGTAATGCGAGGCGGTCACATGAATGAGGCTTTTGTGGACTTTACAGGAGGCGTGGGTGAGGTCCTCTACTTGAGACAAAACACTCCAGGTGTCTTTGCTGCCCTTCGCCACGCATTGGCCAAGGAGTCCCTTGTGGGTGCCACGGCCCTGGTGAGAGCTGGGCTCCCATGTGGACCTCCACTAGACCAACTTAGTCAGGGATGAGGTGGGAGGGGAGCCTTAGCATCCAGTGTCTTTCTTACCTTCTGCCTTCCCCCGACCCCAGATCCTCAGAGGTAGATTCTAGGCCAGTGCTCTACATATGAGCTACATCCCTCCCCCTACCTCCATTTTTATATTTCGTTTCGAGGCAGGGTCTCAGTTACGCACACGGGGCCTTGAACACGTCATCTTCTCGCATCAGCCTTCTGTGTAGCTCCTATTCCAGGCCCGTGGTGCAGAGCCCGGGCTTCCCCCCTCTCCCTTCTGTCACTCCAACTGCCTTCCCCAGCACCCTCTCTGAGTCCCTCGGCATTTTATGTTGCTTGGAGAGCTCCGGGGTTGGAAACAAGAGGCTGGGTTGGGGGGCTGGGGAGAGATGCTTCTATCTCTCACCCGAGGCTCAAAATCTTGGCCTCCTCCAGAGTGATCGGGGTGAGATCCGCACAGATGAAGGGCTGGTGAAGGGACATGCTTATTCTGTCACGGGCACGCACAAGGTGAGTCACTCCATAGGTGGACTAGGCTAACCCTACCCTCTGTAATGATGACCCAACTCTACCCTCACAGATAACGCCCCTCACACCATCCTCACTGATGACTTTGTCTTCAGATGTCTCTGGGCTTCACCAAGGTGCGGCTGCTGCGGCTGAGGAACCCCTGGGGCCGCGTGGAGTGGTCTGGGCCCTGGAGTGACAGGTGGAATGGGCTTGGGATGGGTGGGGGCATGGTCAGGGGCATGGCTCCACATCTCTTCCACTCACATTGGTCTCCTCAGCTGTCCACGCTGGGACATGCTCCCCTCTGAGTGGCGAGATGCCTTGCTTGTGAAAAAGGAAGATGGCGAGTTCTGGTGAGTTCTTAGGGACCCACTCTACCTGTGGGAGGTCTGCTGAGACAGGAGCCAGAAAGGACACAGAGAAACTCATGGGATGGATGGGTCATGTTGCAGAGCAATGGTCCCTATCAGCTGTGATTTGGGAATCTGAATCTATTTTTTGCAAAGTCAGGGCAGAAGCAGTAAGATCAGGACTATAAAGGGCATTGTTTTCAGAGGGAGAACACTGAAATTAGGTTAGCCTAAAACTCACTATATAGACCAGGCTAGTCCTTGTCTCCTGGCAATCGTTTGACCTCAGCCTTCCCAAAGGCAAGGATGGAATTGCAGGCATAAGGGGATCTAAAGGAATTTGGAGTTAGTGATTTTGGGAGGTTTAACTGGAATAGAACCATATTTAGGGGGAATCTGGGGAGGCTTGGTGATATTTGAGGCTTTAACTTTATATAATTTAAAACTCTTCCTAGTTTTCCATTTCTCTATTGGGTCTACGCCCGAAGCATGCCACAGTGGTGAGAGGATCAGTTCTCTCCTTCCACTATGGGATGCTAAGGTCAAACTCTCAGGTTGTCAGGCTTGGCTAGCAGTGGCTTTATTGGGTTGGCCATTTTTCCAGACCTATTTGAGGGTTTTCTAACGTTCATTTGAATATGTTGAGAGGCGTTTATGAATCTTTCCAGAGGTATCATATTTGTGAGGGCTTGGAGACATTGCCAAGGCCTGAAGGTTTCGGGGTTTCTGGAGTTTGGAAATTACTCTGCAGTATTTAGGGAACTGGGGACAGACACTTCTGGGGCCCCTCAAGCTGGGCTCCGGGGTGGCTGGGCACTTTTCACAGCTGGTGCTTTCCAGGATGGAGCTTCAAGACTTCCTCACGCACTTCAACACAGTGCAGATTTGTTCCCTGAGTCCTGAGGTGTTGGGCCCCAGCCCTGCTGGTGGTGGCTGGCACATCCACATCTTCCAGGGCCGCTGGGTGCGAGGCTTCAACTCCGGTGGGAGCCAGCCCAGCGCTGGTGAGGCCTTGGGGACCCCTGAGAAGCAAACTTGGGTGAGGCTTGTGGCAGGATGGGATCTCCACCACCTTCTTTTCTGTCAGAAAACTTCTGGACCAACCCCCAGTTCCGGCTGACACTGCTGGAGCCTGATGAGGAAGAGGATGATGATGATGAAGAAGGACCCTGGGGAGGCTGGGGAGCGGCAGGTGCCCGCGGCCCGGCAAGAGGAGGCCGAGTCCCCAAGTGCACAGTCCTATTGTCACTCATCCAGCGCAACCGCCGGTGTCTGAGGGCCAAGGGTCTCACTTATCTCACTGTGGGCTTCCACGTGTTCCAGGTGAGGCCAAGGTCAAGTTGAGGGTCTGGAGGGGCAGAGGGTCACAAGGGCACCGTTATGGGCAGAAGTGTACTGTGGGTTCATAGAGGAATGCCACCGCAGAGATCATTGGAGAAAGGGATTCAGGTACAGGAAGAGAAAAAGGTTGAGGGTCCGAGGGCAGGAGGGGACCAAAGGGCCACAGAAAGGATGAGGGCACAGGGGTGGGGGAGGGGTCAGAGGGGACCTAGGTCAAAGATGAGGAAATATTAAGGGTTCAGAAAGAAGGAGGGGTGTGAGAGGTGTAGAAGGGGAGGAAGGAAATCTGCGAGCTCTCCAACCTTCATTCTGTTGTTTTCTTCCTGCAGATTCCGGAGGAGGTGGGTATCAGATCAGACTTACCCTAGGGCTTGGTGGACCAGGGCAGGAAGCCTGGGAACACGGGAGGGTCTGGCCAGACAGTCTAGGTGTGTGGGGGAATGGCTCGGTGAGGTGGGGAGCTCGGGTGGGTGGTGGTCATGGCCCCCTGCCTGCAGCTGCTGGACCTCTGGGACTCCCCGCGCAGCCGCGCGCTCTTGCCGGGACTGCTGCGCGCCGACCGCTCGGTTTTCTGCGCCCGCCGCGACGTGAGTCGTCGCTGCCGCTTGCCGCCCGGCCACTATCTGGTAGTACCCAGCGCCTCGCGCGTAGGCGATGAAGCCGACTTCACTCTGCGCATCTTCTCGGAGCGCAGCCACACCGCAGTGTGAGCCGGTGTACCCTCCCCAAGCCTTACCAGGGGCACCCCGACCCCGGCCCAGGAACCTCAATCTTGAACCATAGGCCCCGCCCCTGGCACCAAGCCCCGCCCAGGGATCACAAATCCCCGCCCACGCATCTTCAGCCCCGCCCTACCCAGGGACTCCCCTTCTCCCCAAAACCCACACTGCCTTTGACTGTATCCACTTTCTCTGCTGAGACCTCAGTCCTAATGCCTCCCTTTTTTCTGTAATTTGCAGGGAAATCGATGACGTGATCAGCGCAGACCTGGACGCCCTCCAGGTGAGAACTGTTGTGGGTGGGGACAGGACTCAGAGGGCGGGCAGGACTCTGGGAAAGAACTTGAACTCCTCCACCCCACAGGCCCCCTACAAGCCCCTGGAGCTGGAGTTGGCACAACTATTTTTGGAGCTGGCTGGAGAGGTAAGAGTCAGGGATTGGGGGTGCCCAGCCAAATGATACTGAGCTCCCCTCTCTCCTTAGGTGAGACCCCAAACCAACTCAAACAATGTAGATCACGATATCCAGAGCCACTTTGCTGGGGTTTGGGGTGTCTTTGCCTTACTTCCACAGTGCTTTTCTTTGTGCGTTCTGGGAATGCTCAAGTTGTCTCAAGGCCCTTGCTGGGTATGCACTTCCTTCCTGTGAAGGTTCCCATCCCCTGCCAGACTCAAACATCGTTCCCACTGTGGGCTCCCACAGTGTGTCTCCCACCACTGTCCCGACCACTCTGAGGACAGATCTGCCTTCTATAGCTGGATCCTAGGAAGGCAGCCACAGATAAGCCGGGTCGGCACTGTGGAGCACAGGGCCTGTCCCAGAGTGGATTATTGACTGGATGTTTTGAGTGGTTCTTTCCTCATTAGGAGGAGGACATCAACGCTCTTCAGCTGCAGACCTTAATAAGCATTGCTCTGGAGCCTGGTGAGTTTGGCTGGAGGTTGAGGTGGGGAGGGGGGGTCCCTGAAACGGAAGCACCATAGCTATAGAGGCTCTATGTGTGACCAAGGTAGGGCTCCAGGCACAAGAACAGGACTTCCTACAAGGTTATGTGAGGGCCATGATCACTCGCAGCCCCGCCCCACTTCCTCTAAGAGGTGGGGGCAGAGACATAGAACCCCAGCTTGGTTGGTTCTTCAGGCATGAACTCTCAGCACCTGCTTCTACGACATGCCCACCGCAGGGAGTTAGTCTGCAGTGCTCTTGCAGTATTGGCCTACATGCAAGGGGTACTGTATTTCTTTTTTGCAGCTAGGGCCAACACCAGGACCCCTGGAGAGATTGGGCTTAGGACCTGCGAACAGCTTGTGCAGTGTTTTGGGGTACGTGGGGTAGTGTATGGGGAGGAGGGACAGGGATGCTGGGGTTTACCCTTGTCTTTTAGGAGACATTGATTGTAACCAGGTGTCCTCACTGCAGCGTGGACAGAGACTGTCCCTACACCACTTCCAGGAGCTCTGGGGCCATCTCATGTCATGGCAGGTATGTGAAGGTTGGGATCTGGGGCCATTTCCTGACATGTCAGGAAGGTGAGGGTTGAGAGCAGCTGCCTCCTTCTAGACACTGATATTGTATAGACCACCAAGGGGGTACCACCAACTTGGGAATAAGGAGGATATAAAGTCCCTGTCACCCCATAGTAGCCCTCTGAGGGCACTAAATGCAGTGACCTAGAGCTACCTCTGGTTCCTGTTGGAATTCCAGGTCCCAGCTCAGCTTCTTCCTTGCCAGGTGACCAACCACAGGCCTGTCACCTCCCCTACAAGGAGCCTCTGCTGAGCTACCTTCAAG
This sequence comes from Mus minutoides, assembly GCA_902729485.2. Classification (NCBI taxonomy): domain Eukaryota; kingdom Metazoa; phylum Chordata; class Mammalia; order Rodentia; family Muridae; genus Mus; species Mus minutoides. The sequence goes on along the minus strand of LR753336.1, from coordinate 609,083 downwards.
GGAGGAGCTGAAGGGTCCCAGAACTGATCACAGTGCTAACTCCCTGCTACCGAGTCTTCCCTACCCTTCATGGGCAGTATTTGAACTTGTTCCCAACAGCCTGGGAGCTTGTCCCCTTCTCACAGAGTGGTGCCCAGCCAGAAGCCACGGGAGCGGTGGCCTCAGAGGCCGTCTCTTGGCTGCTTCAAGGTGTAAGAGCATCACTCTGGGGCTGGGCTTGGGATATTGATTCCCACCTGCCTCTCCACCCTCCAGGCCACATTTGACAAGTTTGATGAAGATGCCTCCGGGACAATGAACTCCTGTGAACTGAGGCTGGCACTGACTGCCGCAGGTGTGGCTGGGGACCTGGGATGACTGTAGGGACAGTACCCCGTCCTCAAATTCTTGTCTGCACCCCTCAGCTGTGGCCACCCCTAATAGGCTGTTCACAAGGCCCAGAACCCATTTCCTTCCCTGGAAGCTCTGTCTGCTCTTATCTGTGACATGGCTAATGGTGTAGTGTGGCAAGGAGCCCACAAGATGCCTCAGAACACCCCAAATACCCTAAAGCACCTTCTGGGGCTACAGAGTTACAGCAGGGGAAGGAAACCCCACCCTAAGCCATGGAGAAATGTATGTTAGGGTGGAATTATGGAGTCAGCTCCATGCCTCCAACTGGGTTCATCTGTGACCACTAAGTAGATGCCAGGGCAGGCAGGAGGGGGTGGCACAGTTGGCTAGTGAGAGAGATGAGAGGCTACAAGTATGAGACCTAGAGTAGTGGCCAAGAACATGGAAGACACGATCCCAAGGCAGAGTAGAAGGTGGGGCCAGGGTGCTGAACTAAAGCAGTGGACACAGGGCAGAGGGGAGGTTGGGAACTTATCGGATCATCCATCCATCCATTCATCCCGGAGTGCCTGGCTCACGTCAAGGTTGTTTTAGATAGGTGTCTGATGTCTGCTTGGGAATTTTCAACAATTCTAAGAGGTTGACAGAGGGCTTCTGAGTCCTTTTACTGCCATCTAGCCAGGTTTCCCTTCAGCCCTGGGCCAGCATAGACCAATACTCAGGGTACAAGAACATCAGAGGGACACCAACCTGCCTCAGGCCACCTAGCTCTGGGCATGGTGTGTGCGTGTGTGGTAGCATCTGTTGAATGAGTACACAGAGGTACAATACAAACTTGTGCAGTTATCATCTTTGAGACTGTATGGGGCCCATGGAAGCTGGGAGGGACAAGTCCTTAGGCCTTGGGGCTTCTAGAAATCTGTTGCATCATGTTTCTACAGCAGATGTGACAGAGCCAATGTCTAGACTTTAGGTGTGGCCTCAGAAGAGTCACACAGTGGTACCCAGTCAGGGAGATAGTCCATCAACCTCTGAAGAAGCAATCACGAAGCTGCACCCGTTGGCACCTTGAGAAGTAGCCTAAGCAACTTGAGTGTCACACTAACTTGGCAAAGGGCTGGGGACATAGCTCAGTGGGGAGCTGCTGTCTGCCAGTGAGGGGCTGCGGGCAAGTGCAGAGAGAGCATTTGCTTGGCCTGTGCAAGGGCCCCAGGGTTCCAGCCCCAATGCTCCAAAACAGCAACAAGAACCCCACATTAGTTGGAGAGTGCTCATCTAGCATGCTGGAGGCCCTGAGTTCTAGATCAAGTACCACATAAACCACAGGCCGAACTGGCACCTGGAAGGAGGGACATGGGACACAGGAGCTGATGACTGTCCTTGGCTATGTAGGAGTTAAAGGCCAGCTTCTTCCAAACAACACAGCACAAAACAGCACACGGGAATGCTGCTTAGGTAAGGTACTTACTTGCAACTAAAGTGTGAGGGCCAGAGTTCAGATCCCCAGCACTCAAGTGATCTCGCTGAGACTCGGCCTTAATATAGAAAGGACTGAGGAAGATGCTTCCCTATGTATGCGCACCCACACGAGTGAACATACTGCACATGCCCACCCCCAACACTAAGATAAGAAGCAACACCACACGTGGGTGGGATACCGTAAACACAGTAAACAAGGCAGCCTCCTCGTAGGCTTCCACCTCAACAACCAGCTGACCCAGTCCCTCACTAGCCGCTACCGGGACAGCCGGCTCCGTGTGGACTTTGAGCGCTTCGTGTGCTGTGCGGCCAGGCTCACTTGCATCTTCCGTGAGTACTCCTGGCAGGCAGGGCGGGGTGCGGCGGGGTGTGCATCAGGGCTGGTGCTGCGGACTCACCCTGGCCTCTCCCACAGGCCACTGCTGCCAACACCTGGATGGCGGCGAGGGGGTCGTCTGCCTGACCCACAAACAGGTGAGCTGGCCCGAGGGACAGTGTAGCTCTAGCACCATCCCAAGGCCTCTCTGCCTCAAGGGTATCTTTCTTTTCTCTTCAGTGGTCAGAGGTGGCTACCTTCTCATAGGTTTGAAGCTGAAGGTCACCCTGCTGCCCTGCTTGGTATCAGTGACAGAAGCTGAATATGCAAGTGCCTGCTCTGGCCTGGGGCCTGACTCGCTGTCACAAAGGTGGTGGCTATGGTGCCTGTCTTCTGGCTATGTAGCCCTGGCTGGTCTCACAAGTGCTGGGATTACGAGCTGGAGCCATCCCAAACACAACTGCCACCCTTCCTTTTGAAGCCTCTTCATGTCAGTCCCTGCTTAGAGGCCCACACCCCACACACAGGCACCTGGCCAGTGGGCACTGCCAGCTCCCTGGGGCATGAACAGGAATGCAGGGAGAAGACGACACCAGAGTCCTCCTTAAAAATATTACATGTTTTATTCTCCCATCCCCAGAGGGTGGTTTATCCAGAAACCAAGAAAATAAAAATCAATCAGAATAAACTCAAGGGGGCGGGTGGAGAGAAACCCATTAACGACCAGGCAGGCAGGCCAGCAGCCTGCCTCCACCTCAGAAGGTCCCAGAGACCTCTGCCCGCCGCCATGAGGGGAAAATCAAGAGGGGCTGGGGAGGGCATCGAATCAGCTATGTCTTCATTATGAGAGAGAGGTGGCAGAGATATGCAGCTAGATGGATATATATTTATATAATAAATCCGTAAGTTAATAAAGTAAATAGTAATTCTCTGGAAGTTCTTAATTTTTTAAAGTTTTTTTTAAAGTTTTTTTTTTCCTTTTTTTTTTAAAAGTGATTTTTTTGTTTGTTTGTTTCTGTTCCATTCTTTGTGTTTTGTTGGTTTTGGTCCTTAGAAAATCTGAGACTCAGAGGCCAGGTGGGCTGGGGCTGATTGTCCCACAGCCACTCCTGAGGCAGAGAAGGGCTATGGCAGATCCTCTGCTCCTGGTGACCACACAGGGGCAGGGAGGTGGGAGGAGCCACTGGGAGCTGGTCCAGGGGAGCTGGGTGCCCTCTGCTGGACTTCTTAGGGCAGGCGGTTCCTGGACAAGGCACATGGGGCTTTGGCCTGGATGTGAGAGGCTTTGAAGGGGCCTCAGGGGCAGAGGGGACCTGGGATTAGAAAGGTATCTCTGGGCACAGGGGTCCGTTGTCCCCTCCAATCGGCTAAGAGCCCACAGCACAGCGTATATATTTAGCAGACCAGAAACGCTGATCGCCAAGCCTCCCTCCCCTACAAAACTGAGAAAGAGAGGCCTGCCTAGCCCCTCCCTGCCTGACCCCCTAGAAGGACCACAAAGAGCTCTTTGCATAGATACAGAGTCAGGGTCGGGGCAGAGCTCCTCAGCCCCTCCTGGAGGCCAAGGGAATCTCTGTTCAGGGTGGCCAAGAGCCTCACAGGTCGCTCTCCCCATAGAGGGCTGTGGAGAAAGACTTGTAGTCAAGGGCGCCAGGAGCAGCATCAGGCCCCTGGTAGGGTGCCATGCGGGCAATGCAGTACTCAGCCTGGTCGGGGGGCAGCTCTCTCCGCAGTTCCTCAGCAGTGATGAAGTTCTAGAGGCATAAGACAGGACTCTGAGCCACCGTATCTTACCCATTTGACCTAGTACCCAGTGCTGGCTGAAGTTTTGGCCACTGGACACCAGTGCTTCTGTGGGTCTTGCTTACCTTGTCTCCTGCCAGGACCTTGAAGGAGGCGATGACCTGATCAGCTGTGTCTGTGTCTGTGGTCTCCCTCGACATGAAGTCAATGAAGGCTTGGAAGGTCACGAGGCCACTATGGTTGGGGTCAACCACACTCATGATGCGGTTGAACTCAGCATCCCCCTGTGGGCGGGGGAAAGGGAGAGGACATAGTACTTAGTGGAGCTGCTTAGATTCAGTTTTTGAAGAATTCAAAGACAGAAAGGCTGCCAAGTAGTGCCAGGCCTTGGGAGTTTGTCCCTTGCCTCCTCCCCCCAAGTCTGGGGCAGCAGGGGGTGAGTGAGATTCACTGTCCCAGCTGAGGAGGGTGGGGAAAGAAAATGAGAAACAGAAAGAGAAAGGAGAGAGTTGGAAGACTGTTCCCTAGATACTTGTAGGAAGAGGTTGGTTTTTTTTTTTGGGGGGGGGGGGGGGGGGGGGGGGGAGGGTGTCCACTGGAAGGACCCCAGCCAGTGCAGCAGAGCAGAGGAGGCAGGCAGGGCTATGTTGCACTGAGGTGGAGGAGTGTCCCCAGGAAGATAAGCAAGCTCAGGAGGTAGTGAGAGGGCTGGGGAAGGAGGAGCAGAGGCAGGGGAGGCAGAGGCAGCATACCAGGCTGTATCCTGTGGAGATAAGCAGAGCCCTGAAGTCATCTGAGTCCATGCTGCCTGTCTGCTTCTGCTCCCAGGACGCAGGCATAGCAGAGGCCAGGCCCAGATTAGGCCCCATGTGCACAGCGACAGACAGGACAATGGAGAAGCAAGGAGACAGGAGGCCCAGAGACCAGGTAAGGGGTAAAGTGTCCAGAGACATGAGGGAGGAGGCAAGAGAGCCAGGAGACAGCACAGGATGCCAGGGGTGAGAAGAGGAGAGAAAGAGAAGAGCAGTTAATGTCAGTCTGCTGGGGCCGAGGTTTGCGTACCTGCCGGTCATTCTCAACGTCGTAGCCCAGGCTGATGAGGCAGGCCTTGAATTCCTCAGGCCCCAGTGCCCCGCCATGGTCCTGCCGGGGGCCATCGAAGATAGGCGTACGGGGTGATGCAGAGACCAGGCCACGGAAGTGGGAGAGGGGCCAGGCCACATGCAGTGGACAGGGAGGAAGACACATGGGGAAGGGAAACACACAGTTAGAGGTGATGCGGACAAGGTGGTGGCCAGGGATTGGTGGGGCAAAGAGGTCTCCATGGCCTCAGTGGGGGTCCAGCGGGCAGCATGGAGGACCAAGTCCAGGGCTCAAAGATAGAAGGGACCTTTCCCTGCCTTCAGTGTTTACAGGACAGCTTAAGAGGATGCACACTGGTACTCACAGAAGCTGAGTGGCTGTGGTACTGGGTCAAACGACATCTGAAGACAATCAAACTCAATACTCAGAATTCCTCTCAAGAGGCTACCAGTCTAGACCCAATTTTTGTTTTGTTTTGTTTTGTTTTTCGAGACAGGGTTTCTCTGTGTATCCCTGGCTGTCCTCAAACTCAGAGGGATTAAAGGTGTGCGCTACCACGCCTGGCTAGATCCAAATTTTAAAAACTCTGAATATGGAGACCAGAGCCCTGGAACCTGTGCCCACATGGCCTTGTGTGTGTACTCTGAGGTCCTGTCCATCCTGTGGACAGTGAATGGAATGGACGGATGGGTGCAGATGGAGAGGGTACAATAGGACATACAATGGGGGAGACAAAAGGCCACGCTATGCCAGTGGGGTGGGACGGGGTGAGATTACCTTGTCAAAGTGATTGAAGGATGCCCGGAACTCCTGCATCTGCTCCTGGCTGATACCCTTGGCATCTCGGGTGAGGATCTGGTTTTCCACCTCGTTGATGGTGCGGGCAGTGGTGGTGAGCAGCTGCTCCCAGCCCACACGTATATGCTGAGGGAGGAAGAGGGCGTGACTGGATGGACGGGTGGCTCTCAACAAATAAGGTCTGGGGGAGAAGGGGCTCCACATCTCAACTGACAAGGGGCACAAGACTTTTGCCAATTATGCGCCTCACTTACTCTACTTACAGATGCGGCAGATGAGCACGGGCCAAGAAGCTTGGGTCATATGACAACTCTGACCCTCTGAAACCCCATGGGGTTTGTGGCAGCATGGGTCAGCACTGTGGAATGTAGATGGGACCCTCTATTCTAGCACAACACACCTCACTGCCCTGGTGGGCCGCCCCAACAGATGGCCTGGGCCTGCTGCTCGGGTAAGGCCACAGGAAGGTGTGAATGTGACCCTTTCTGGCTCAGGGAACTCTAGAATGAAACTTATGAAACCACGGTTTGTCCATGTACACTAGTCTGTAAAGACAGGGTCTACCTCTGTATGTAGTCTAGGCTGGGCTAGTCAGACTCCTCCCATTCCTCCTGCTCTGACCCAGACTGAAGGCTGGGATTTGGGCCATTAGATACTGTGTCTACAATCTGGTAACTTCCACCTGGATTTAGAAAGGTCAGGAGCATGTGGCAGCCGATCTTTCCTGGGAAGTGGTACACACCTCCATTGTGTAGTTGGTGTGCTTGTTGTCGAAGATGAGGGCCTCCTGGATGAGCTGGTGCTGCTGCTCCAGCAGGTCCAGGTTGGGCTTGTAGTCCACAACGCTGCGCTCATACTGCTTCAGGTGACTCAGCTGGTCTTCCAGAGTCCCGTTCATCTCAATGGAGATGCGCCCGATCTCCTGCATGAGGAAAGACCCCGGGAGTGACACCAGCCCATGCTTTGGTGCTGAGAGTCTGATTTATACATCTAACCTTGCCGGCCACTCTTGATCTCTCCATGAGGCCCTGCACTGTGACAGAGAGGGGAACTCAGGGAGGGCAGGCCGAGCGACTTGGGAAGCTGCCTTCACCCTTTGAGTGCATACACCCCTTCACCTTACTTAGAAACAAAAAAATAAAGAACAAAAGGAGGTCACCAGGCAGTGGTGGTGCACGCCTTTAATCCCAGCACTTGGGGAGGCAGGTGGATCTTTGAGTTCAAGGCCAGCCTGGTCTACAGAGTGAGTTCCAGGACAGCCAGGGCTATACAGAGAAACCCTGTCTCGAAAAACAAAACAAAACAAAACAAAAGGTCAAGGCCTCTGGCTGTTGGCAGAAACCCCATGCCCATGGCTGTCCACTGCCTGGCACACTGAGCACGTGGGCAGTAGAACTGCTCTGGCTGCCTTAGAAACTATCCCATGCCTGTCAGGAGTGTCCTCATAGATACACAACAGCCCCCACAGGGGTCTAACAAAGTGGTGAGCAAAACCCATTTCCTTTTTTTTTTTTGAGACAGGGTTTCTCTGTGTAGCCCTGGCTGTCCTGGAACTCACTCTGTAGTCCAGGCTGGCTTCGAATTCAGAAATCCACCTGCTTCTGCCTCCTGAGTGCTGGGATTAAAGGCGTGCGCCACCATCGCTGAGCACAAAACCCATTTCCTGTGGCAATGCTATCACCAGAGATGAGAGCCCAGGAGTGGACAGCAAGTCAGCACTGGGCTGAGATCAGACAGTCAAGGTCCAACTGGCCTAGCCAATCTTTAGCCAGGCTTCCATGAGCTGGATATTACCATTTCCATCAGCGCAGTCCTATGAGGTCAATTGGGGTGCTGACCAGTAAGAGCTGAGATCAAACCTACCAAGGTTAAGGAATCTGCTGCCAAGGCCACAGGGACCATGGGGACCTCCAGGACTCAAGAACCCACATGACTCTCTTAGCTGACAGGTAGCCTGGGTTCAGGGTTTGGGCTGGGGCAGCCTTACCTCCATCTTGGCCTGGATCCACGGCCCCACCATATTGGCTTGGCTGGCGAACTGTCGGCGAAGGTGCTCATTGGACTGCTGCTTGCTCTGCTCCTCCAGGAGTGCATGGTCCCTCTTCGGCACCAGCTGCTGCACCTGTGGGATGTGCCACAGCACAAGTCAGGCGACAGCGTCCCTACTTGGACAGTGCAGCCCTTGCATGTCAGAGAGTCTGCCCACCTTCTCCCACTTGGAGTTGATGATCTGGGGGGTGACGGTGGTGTAGGGGTTGCTGCCAGACAGCTTGATGTGGTTGCTCTCCGCGATCCTCTGGGCCTCCTTGTGGATGGCCAGGATGGCCTCACGCTCCCTGTCAGCATCTGGCAGGGTGGACTTGAATTGGTCATGGGCTGAGATCAGGCCCTAGAAGGAAGAATGGGAATGAAGAATGCAGCCTGCCTTTCTGGGGGCAAGGTGGGGTTGCCCCCTAGAGGGTGTGGTGGGGCGGACCTCGATCTCCTCGATGGTGTGGACGATGAACATGTCCTGCAGGTCCTCCATGGCACTTTCCATCCAGTTGTTGAAGGGTGCAGCCCGCTTGGCATACTCCAAATGTAGCTGGTCAATGGTCTCTAGCTGTTTCTCTGTTTTCTGTAGTGTGCAGAGAGGGATGGGGACAGGGAAGGCAGGTCAGCTGCTGAGCAGATAGATACCGGGGGGCCTCTAAAGATACCCTCCTAAAGTCCCCAACATCACTAAAGCGCATCAGGCTCCTGGTGACCCACCCCTCCTCACCTCCAAGGCTTCCCTGCGACTGTGTGTCAGAGAGCCCAGGTTATCCCACTGGTCGCAGATCTTCTGGCACCGTGTGTTGACATTGTGGGAGTCATAGTAGTCCAGCTCGCTGTGGAGCAGACAGAGATGAGACCCAGCAGGTGAGGGGGGTATATATACACAGACTCCACCCCAGGGACCTCAGGCCCTGGGGTACAGGTGACAGGCTGGAGCAGGCACGGATGGGAGGAGCTGAGTTTCCTTTTACTGTCAGCTATAGCACTGGTGGCAGCACACTCAGGAGGGTGGAGACCAACCAATGTCAGTGTCTGCCCTGATGCCACCCTCTCTTCCCACTTAGAGTCTCACTGAAAAGTCCTGGCTAGCCTGGAACTCAAGATCCTCCTTCCCCAACACTCTGAGGACTGGAATTGAAGGTGTGCACCCCCCCCCCCTCACAGCTTAGTGTGTTGTGGAGAAGACAGGACAACTTTCAGGGTTATGGTTTCTGGGCTTCATATTTCAGGGCTACATGGTCTAAGAGCTCCTGGGGAGTTAGAGGTGTCAGGGTTACAGGGGGTTCAGCTTTTTGTGGGCTCAAAAGAATGAACTCAGGTTGTCAGGCTTGTGTGGTGCACACCCTCTCCACCCTATTGAGACAAGGTCCCTCTCTGACCTTGGAGATCATGGGATGCTCTTGTCCCTGCCTCACCTAGGCTGAGATTACAGGCATGTGCCACCATGCAGATTTTTACATTTGCTCTAGGGATACAAATGCATCCCCATGCTTGCACAACAGATACTTCACTTACTGAGCCAGCTGACCACGTGTACTCATGGAGGTCAGAAGGGGACCTATTGGAACTGGGACCCCAGGCAATATGCTGGCAGATGTGGGTCCTGAGACCTGAACTTTAGTCTCGGGGAAAGTGCGTCCTCCTGAGCACTGAACAGGTCTCTCACACGCTTTTCTAAAATTCTACATTTATTTACTTTAGTGTGTGTGTGTGTGTGTGTAGGTCAGAAGAAAATTTGTGGCGAGAGCTCTTCTCCACTTTGTGGATCACAGGTTTTCAGGCTTGGAGGGAAATGTCCTGACACACTGACAAATTTTCCTGGCTCCAGGCTGCTCTTTTGATTTTAACAACATCTAGCAGAGACAGCTTGCAGTGGTTCATAACTGTAATCCCAGCACCAAGGATGCTAAAGCAGGAGGGAGTTTAAGGCCAGTGAGCTATAAAATCAGGTCTTTATGAACTAGAAAGATCCTGCCTCAAAACCAACCAACCAACCAACCAACCAACCAAAGAGCCAAATCACTAATGGCAAAGGTTGGCTTTTTACACTCTTGTTACTGAAGCCTGAAAGTACTGGCATGTTAGGTTGCTGTCTTGAAAGGTTCTATTTATATATGCTCTGTCTGTAGTGACAATTTTGATTTCTTAAAAAAAATAATATCATAAAAATGTGCTTTCAGGTTGGGGATGGCTCTGAGGTTAAGAGCATTGGCAGCTCTTCCAGAGGTCCTGAGCTAAATGTACAGCAACTACACGGTAGCTCATAACCATCTATAATGAGATCTGGCACCCTCTTCTGGCTGTGCAAGCGGAACATTGTACAATAAATAAACAAATAAATAAACAAATAAATAAATAAATAAATAAGCAAGCTATCTTTCTGTTTTCTTTCTTTTCTTTTCTCTCTTCTGCTAGCTTTCATTTTAACATTTTAATCTCAGGTGTAGGGATCTGGGCCTGCTTTGGACTGTCCACAGCAGCTGACTGTGATTTGCCTAGTGCTTTAGCAGAGACATGGTTTTGCCAGCTGCAGATTGTATGACATTTATGATCTTGGGAACTTTTCAGGGGGTATATAAATGCTAAAGACCCATAGGCAGGGTTGGTGGTTTTTCAGGGGGGCTGGTTGCAGTTTGTTGATCGTAGTGCTCAAAAAAGAAGGAAAGAAATTAGATTCAGTAATCTCTCTTTCTCCTCTATCCTTTCTTTCCTAGCTAGTTATGGGGGAGAAAGAACCCACAAAGTAGCAAAGACCAGCTACAATCTTATTACAAAATTATTCTAAAGCTAGATGTGGTGACCCATGTCTTTAATCCCAGTACTTAGGGGTAGAGGACCTGAGTCTGAGGCCAGCCTAGTCTACATAGAAAATACCTGTCTTTGAAAAAAACAGCAAAACATCTAGCTGTATTATTTTATTGCTGCTGCTAATCTCTTGATGTGGCTCATGTAAAAGCTAAGCTTTATGAGAGGCATAGACAATGGCCAGGAGATGCAGGTGCAGGCATTCTCAGTCTCCCGCTGAAGCAAGCACACACTGCACTCTGCCCCTTGCTTGACTGACTTGAGAAATGCTGGGCCGATGAAGGTAACATTCTTGTTGGTTAGGCAGCCAGGTAGCCTCCTCTCCTTCCTCTAGGGCCATATCTAGAATGTTGTTTCTGGGGCTGCCTGACCTTGCCTCGGGGGAACAGGCTTCATGAGGCTGGGACCTAGTATCTGAAGAGTAGCCGAGCCCAGCTCTCCAAGTCTATATTTCAGGGGGCATCTCACCTGTCACTCATATGAAAGCACTACTTGCATTTCTTTCCTTGGTTTGGACAAGTAGGTCTCTGGAAGGTAACCCCAAGGTACCAAAGTTTCTGGTCACAAAAACCTCTGGTATGCAAATGTGCAAACTGTGGGTAGCAGGAAGAAACCAGCCCTACTTCTGTGGTCCCACTGGCAAGGGTGGGAAGGCCTTGCAGAATTGCTCAAGTTTGGGGTGAATGGTGGGTGGGGGTGTCTGCGGAAAGAGCAGCTCCAGCCAAGGATCTTATTTTGGGAGCTCCCTTCAGGGCCTGTGGATTTTCCATGACGTAATGGACCAGGCCTCCCACTCCCTAGCCCCTCCTTGCTGCTGGCCACTGTAATAAGGGCCCCATTCATTGGCTCTTGAGGTGCAGTGTACTAACTGTGTGCACAAATTTATGTGACTGGGCAGGGGAAGAGAGGGACACTGGCTGCCTGGAAGCACTTACAGTGACTGTATTCTGAGCAGGAGGGACAGGAGCAGGCAGAACAACAGGCTCACTGTACCACACTCCTCACACAGGGTGGCAGACTGGGGAGACAGGCACCATTAGAGTCTGAGGTCATGCCTGTGTTGGAGAACCTAGGTCCCTTCTGCCTGTTGGTGTTGAGACAGCACGGGTAGAAGCCTTTGTTCTGTAAGGCTCTCCTGGTGTACAGGAGGAGGCGGGGTTGAGAGCTGGGGACAGAACCAAGCTTGCAGCTGATGATGCCATAGGGGCACACGTACTTGAGCTCCTGGGCAATTGCAGCAATTTGTTCCACTCGGTCCTGGTGTGCAGCCAGGTCACTTTCAAAGGCCTCATGTTTTCGGATCAGAGCTTTGATGTCTGACAGGGTGGCTGTCTCGTAGTCCCGCTGCTTCAGCATGGCCTCCTTCCCTACAGGGGTGGCAGAGGCACCGCAACAAGAGTCAAAGAGCTGTCTGATGGGGAGAGGGCAGCAGAATGGACATCTGTTGCCCCAGAGGATGGAGCCTAGAAACTACTGGAACCTTCCTCCTTGCCCCTTGGGGAATGTCCAAGCCCATTTATGTTCTGTGCAGTTCTGTACAGACTTACAAAATACTGATACTTGGTGTTTACGGGCCTGAGACAGATATCACAGTGTAACTACTATGCTCTAAATAGTATCTCTTACTGGTAAGAGAACCAGGATAGAAGGGTAGATACTAAGGCTGAAAAGTTACAGACACCCATTTGTGGACGATGGTGACTGGGAGAAGCCTTGGGCTTTTAGCCAGGCCCAGGGGGACAGGAAAGGGACAGGCCTGGAGTCTGGGACCAGGAGCTGTGCCCGTGCCAGCTTTTTAGAGCCGGTTCTCCTGGGTGGTGGTCCTAGCCCAGTCTTGTCGCCCCACCCGCTTTCTCGGCACAGTGGGTGGGGCTGTCCAAACCCTTTGAAGGAAGGGAGAAACACTGTTATTAGTCCTGGAGCCGAGCTAATTACATGCCCAGAGCAAAAGCCCAAGCAGCCTGCTAGTAAGTTAAGGGACGACAGGCTCCTGAGGGAAAAGCCAGCCAGGATGGCAATCAGGCCTCTACTTTTTTCCTCAAGGAGCCCTATTTCCAATGGCCTCTGGGCTCACCCTCAGATCAGGCCCCAGAGCACCTGGCAAACAGTTGGCACCCCTTGGCCAATCTCCCCTTTGTAAAACAGTGCCAGCAACAGCACCTATGCAGCCTTGCCCATCCTGAATTTTAGCAAGAAGATGGTTAAGAATGGAAAGAGTTGCTGTCACCCCCACTCAGCCACTCCCAGCCTCATCTGCCTAGCAACTGCCAGCCACCCTCAAGCCAGGGCTGGCACCAGGAGGCGAGAGGTGGACTTGGAAAACAGACTCCACAGGCCTACCACCCCCGCCCCAGGCTGGAGGGCTTAACCACAAGGCAAGCTTGCAATTCCCTTCTCCAAACTGCTTTCTCCCAAGGGTGGGAACCAGAAATAGCAGCTGAGAAGAATTCAGCCTCAGCTGTTTCAGCAGGGAACTGGCAAGTGTGTCTACATGGAAGCCTTGGATGTATGTGGGGCTCAGTGGTGTCTGGGTTTATTCCCAGGCACTCAAGTCCCTCTGGAAACCATCCACATGGGCAGGCCCCACCACTTCTGATACCTCTCCCCCGGGCAGGGGTCTCACAGTGATTTAGAATATAGGTGGGAGCTCAGAAGGTCTGCCAACTGCTGGGAGGGACAGGTGTGTGAAGGTGTCAACCAGTACTGGGTCTAGTTGCAGGTGGGCCTCATTTCCAGATGTCTCCAGTGCAAGCCTAGACCCAAGCATTCCCAGAGAAGGAGCTCTGAGGGGTTACCACACCCACAGCCCCATGAAACCGGCTGCCAGACCTCTGGCAGCCCTAAGTTGGGTACTCCAGCTCATTTTGTGAGAACTACAGCATAATCTAGAAAATGAAATGGCAAGACACAGCAGAAAACACCTTAGCTACATATGGGGCATAGGAGTAATGGCATTCCTTACATACTTAGGGCCCTCACAAGAGAAGTGCAAACCTATATGACTGAGTTCTCTCAGGGCAGGACTAAACCACTGGGGAAACTAACGTGCATAGGGCCAAGCACAGCCAAGCTTGGATTTTCTTTTTTCCCTTTTTTCTTTTTTTTTTTTTTTTTTGGTTTTTCAAGACAGGGTTTCTCTGTGTAGCCCTGGCTATCCTGGAACTCACTCTGTAGACCAGGCTGGCCTCGAACTCAGAAATCCGCATGCCTCTGCCTCCCGAGTGCTGGGAATAAAGGCATGCGCATGCGCCATCACGCCCGGCTTCATTTGGATTTTCAGTACCAACACTGTACTGTATTCTAGACGACTCTGGAACCCTCTGTACAGCCCAGGCTGCCCTTGAAGGGACACCATTTCTGAGGCAGGAGGTAGTGCCTAGCCTGTTCAGCTCACCACCTGTCTTTTCTCCTTGGCCTGCTCTGGACAACAGCCGGGCTGAAGCACCGTAGAACCAGGAGCGTGGTGGTGCTCAGCGTGTGGCGGCAGCTGGGGCGATGTGCCCACACACACGGATAAGGAGCTAAGGAGGCTCCCTGTGGAACCAACCGTGCATGGGGTAGTAGTGGTGGAGAACTGGTGGTGCTATAGAGGAGGTGTCTTCTGGAGGGCTATTTATGTCTTAGCAGTGAGAATGAGCCCAGGGCCTCTACTGAGTGGCAGCTTGTCCGTGGGCGTGTCGCATCATGACTTTTGCTTTTCATGGGCATTTTCTGAGGGCTTTAAGTCTCCCAGGAATCTGGAATCTCAGAGATGGAATGGGTCTCAACCAAGGGCCAAGGCTGTTATGGAATTCTCCATCCTGAGTCAGACAGGCAGTGGCAGGGCTGCTGAGAAGCAGGCTTGGGGACAGGGTGGTGACTGAAGCTACCTGGCCAAGGTGCTGTGCTGGAAGGGACATAGCAAGTGTGAAGGCACAGGGAAGAGCCTTGCTGTGCTGTTCCTGGATAATCCAGGAGGGGCTCACCCATAAGCCATCTTAGGCCAGAGCAGAGGTGAGAGGGAAATCCATTTCTGCAGCCAAGAGAGGGACTACGTGTGCTGGTACACTGAAAGCAGACAGAAAGCAAGGCAGCATGGGAAGCATACCATCAGTCCAAGCCTCGTGGATGGAAGCTTTCTGCCGGAACTTCTCTGCCAGGTGGTCAAGCCGTTCCAGCCTACGGATTTCATTCAACAGCCATTCTTCATAGCCCTTCTCAGCCTGCTCCAGGTGTTGCCACCCATTGTTGATGTCCTGTGGGGTAGGAGAGAGCAGAGGTCTCACAGGATGCTGGTGGGGAGGCCTGCCTGACCCAGCCTGGGGACTGAACTCAGATCTTTTGCATTGATAGTTTAGGGCTAACTGAATGAATCTCAGTGCGGGTGAGTGGGCGAGTAGGCAAGTCAATGGATGGCTGCTGCTGAGTAGACCTTGAAAGGTGCATTGCTAGCCTGGAGTCCTATTCAAATGGTCCACACAAACGGTGCTATGGCTGTGGTAGTGCAGAGAATTTCGGGTGTAAAACCTCAGAAGAAATAGTCAGGAAATGTGAAGCACACCCATCACCATCCCTGCCCTAAAGGCTGATTTAGAACGATGGCAGCCAGCACTCGGGAGGCAGAGGCAGGCGGATTTCTGAGTTCGAGGCCAGCCTGGTCTACAAAGTGAGTTCCAGGACAGCCAGGGCTATAGAGAAACCCTGTCTCGAAAAAGCAAAACAAAAATAAAACAAACAAACACCCCCCAACCCAAAACAAACAAAAAAGAACGATGGCAGCCAAGCTTTATACCCTACTGTGGGCCCCAGGGTGGCAGTGAACTCACGGAGACCATCCTGCCCTCAGAGGGCATGAAGGCAGGCCGGTTGCTGAGCCGCAGCTTGGTCTGCAGTGTGTTGAAGTTGATCTCCAGCTGACACTTCTCCTGCACCTTGGGGGGCTTGTGCACACGCCTATAGTCTCGGAAGTCCTCCAGCTTCTGCTGCATTTCCTGGATGGTCTTCTGAGGCACACGGTCCTCCAGCCAGGGGATGGTGCGCCGGATCCACTCTAGAAGCTGTGGGCCCATAGGAAGCCACGTTAGCTACTGTGGATGTGCTCAGGGCGCTGCCAGGAAGGACTGCCTCCCAAGCTTACAGGGAAGCAAAACGTGGAGATACAAAAGCCCTGTCCTCAGGGCTGCCTTGCTCCCAAACCCAAATTTTCCATGATTTCCATGGGGCCCACAGCTGAGGTCTATGAGCATGTGTTGCTCCTGGAGGTGCTGGGCTATCCCCTACCTTCTGCTCATGCCTCTGCTCAGAGTCTTCCATGCCCATACTGAAGAGGGTGGTTCAAGTCCATTGTCCCTTCCCAAAAGACATACTGGTCCCCTTCCCATACTGTCAGGGGACTGACTGTGACTGCTGAACTCATAGGCCCTGAGACTCTTGGTCATGCCTCGACCTTATCTGACACAATGGTAAGCCTATATATGTTTGCCTCACTTAGATGGTCAGTGCATACACAAGGCCAGGCACCCCAAAATGAAAAACTGGAAGAAAAAAACGACAAGTATTCTTACAACCTACCCTGATCTTTAACAAGGCAGGGAAGAACACTAACAGGCCAGCAGTTTAGGCATTCCAAACAATTCCAGAACAGTAAAGGCACAGAAATGGCTTCTTGTTCTTTTTTTTTTTTTTTTTTTTTGGTTTTTCAAGACAAGGTTTCTCTGTATAGCCCTGGCTGTCCTGGAACTCACTTTGTAGACCAGGCTGGCCTTGAATTCAGAAATCTGCCTGCCTCTGTCTCCTGAGTGATGGGATTAAAGGCGTGCGCCACCACGCCTGCCCAGAAATGGCTTCTTAACATCAAAGACAAAACCAGAAACAGAGGCACCAGGCTGAGTGTGCATTGCGACTCCCACCTTGTCTTATGGTTGGGAATGGCAGGTACAGCTCACAGTGTTGCCTTTAGTTCTATCAGTACCACAGAAGCCAGGGCCTTGTGCATGTAAGGCAAAAAGCTCCAGCAACCAACCACATCTCAGTGCTAGCTCTGCCAGTACACAATCCATAAAATCCTCAACTGGGCAGAAGTTGCCACTTTGGGTTGGCAGCTGAACATCTCTCAAGTTTCCCCAGTCCATGAAATCATGTGGCTCAGGTGGTGAGGCTGAAGACATGGCTCAGAGGGGACTGCCTGCCTAACATTCAGGAGGCCCTACACTTCACATCCACACCTGAATCCAGTAACCTTGAAGTCCTCAAGCCCAGGAGTCATGGTTCTAAGAACACAGGAAGCTGAATCTCAACATCTTGGTATGAACCTAAGCTCTGGACTCAAGAGCTGGCTGGCACGATGATTGCCAAGCATTCTGTATCTCATATTTTCTAGGTCTTACTACTATGCTACATCTACTTCAACATCAAAATAGTGTTTGTTATTTCAGTACTTGGGAGGTGGAGTCAGGAGGATCAGAAGTTTAAAGCAAGCCTGGGCTACATGAGATTCCATCTATTCCTGACTCCTTGTGTGCTGCCTCTCTCCCAAAACAAACAAACACCCCAAAACCCTCTATTTTTTATTTGATCTGTATGGGTTTTTGCCTGCACGGTATGTCCATGTGCCACTTTGTGTGCCTGGTATCCCCAGAAGGCAGGAATCAAACTCAAGTTCCCTGGAAGAACAACAACTGCTCTTAGCATCTGAGCCATCATTCAGGCTCACTCTGGGGCAGAGCACACGGCAGCACACACTCACATCACTGGCCAGGCGTTCATAATCTTCCATCAGGTGCTCATTTTCCTGGTTCACAGCCAGCACCTTGCAGATCCGGTTGGCGGCAGTCTCAGCCTAGAGTGAAGAAGCACACAGTCAGGGCTGCCAGAGACTGGGGACCCTCCCTCCTAATAAGCAGGTCCCCCGAAAGCAGGTTGTCCAAGACCCACAGAACTCCCCAAAGAGGGAAAGGAGAGGAAGCACATCTCCAGTATAGTGGCCTTGAGCAGCCATGTCCTCAAGGTCTTTGTTGAGAAGGGTGGCAAGGCCTGAGCCCCTGCTAAGAACCAAGCCTCTAGTTCCCAGGACTGTATTGGAACAGCACTGGAAGGGTGGTGTGGGGATGCTGGTCCTATACAGTCTTAGTGGTTGTGTGCTGCATGTTCTGCCCATTCTGGCCCCTAATCTGAGGTGAAGATGACTACAGGGGCTCATATGGGTATGAGTCACAATAGGAAGGGCAGAAGGGAAGCACAGAAAGGGAGATACATAGAGTTGGCTGCTGTACACTAGGAGCTTGGGTGAGGAAAAAGCGCCACACAGGAGAAGGGAGGCAGGTACCTTTCGGGCAGCACAAAAAAAAAGATCCAAGAAGAGTTGGAACAGCAACAGAACAGGAACAGAAATAGTGAAGAGGGTCTACAGGGGGATGAGGAGGAAAACAGAGGCTCGGGAGTTGGCTCCAGGTCCAGTCTGCTTTCCCATCCATATGTGGTGCAGGACAGAGTAGCCACAGGCGGTGTGCATTTGTTCTGTGCTCAGGAAGCACCAAGACTGGTTCCAGAGGTAAGACAAAGGCCAAGACCAGAGGAGCTGCTGCGGCCAGCTTCTGACCCCTAACTGAGCACGCTGCTGGGCCTCAAGCTCTAACCTACTCTGCTGCGGAGGTGCTGCTTGTCAGAGGTGGTCTACTTCACTGCTGGAGAACAGGGCATTTTAGGGGATTTGTGAATTTAAATGCAGACAAGAATGAATGAATGCTTTGGTGACTAGACACAGGGAAGACAGTACTCTTGTGTGCCAGGCCTGAATTCACCCAGAAAATACTTTGAGGAAACTGAACTGGCCTCTGGGAAATGACAGCAACCTTAAGGCATTGCTGGGTGTCCCAAGGGGTACATATGAGAAAGCTGAATCTAGCAGAGTCCCCCGTTCTCACTACACAGATGAGACTACCTTAGAAGACATGCTGAGCACAAGCATTCTGAGCCCAGATGACCCCCTAACTGCAACTGCTATTGGACTTTCTTACTAGTGACTGATCCCTTTACCAGACCTTAGTCAGCTCCGGGCACAGGGTATTTCTGGTAGAGAAAAAAAAAAAAAAAAAAAAAAAAAGGAATCATAGCATGAGGCTAGGGAGGCCCACTGTGGGCTTGCCCAATGGTAGTCTTGCTGTTAACTGCGGCTCATCGCCACCAATTCCCACTCATCCTTCATTACCAGCGGGGGTGGGGTAGCTTAATGTCTTCCTTCTCCGTGCCTTCCAGCAAAACACTCCAGATATAAGATCTAACCCATGCTGAGTGGGTAGGAAAGGGGCATTGAAAGCTGGCCATTTGGGTAGGGCCTGAAAAGAACTTGGCACCTTTGCTGTGCCACAGACTGTCTTAAACTCTGGAGCTCATTACTGCATGCCTAGACCAACTCTGTGAGGAGCAATAGATTCTCATCTTATAAATGGGGAAACTGAAGTAAAGTAGCCTATCCAAGATCATGCTGCTAAGAGGGCACAAAGCAGGGCCAGGCCAGGCTGCCCACGATGAGGTCCCCACTGGATGTAAGGTTCTAGGAAGGCAGTATACAGAAGACAGCAGGTGTGGTGTCTCTGAGCCTCAGTTTCTTTTCTTTCAGATGGGTCTAACAGCCTCCATTTCCTCCATGGTGTGTATAGAAGTTCTGTTGAGACCTAGGCAGTTAAAGGCCTTGGAGAGGGCCCAGGGAGGTAAACGTTCCCAAAACAAGCACCATTCGTCCTTAACTCCTGGGCTGCTAACACAATGCTGTTGACCGAGCCACTATACAAGACCATGAGGGCACAGAAGTGCCAAGATATATAGACGTGTTGAGTCCTGGACAGGGGCCAGGAGGTGCTGCGAGGTAAGCAGGGCTCAGGGAGACTCACACCAGAAAAGACATGTTTACCCAACCCATCCAGGAGCCTCCCAAACATCTGGGCAGGAGACAGTTTTCTGAAAGGAGGCTCACAGGTAGGTGGCCCTGGAGTAGAGTTCCTGACAGGTAAGGGGTCATGCACCAACTCTATTATCTACAGTGATCTGGGCTTCTATTTCCCTGTGTCGCATCCACCACCGATGGCTATGTGTGAGGCTTTGGGATATCCTGGCCGAACAGGAGGCACTGGGTCCTATGGTCATGATGGCTCTGAGCTGGTCAGCCGGGCCTCCACGTCTTGCAGTGATAAACTGCTTTCATTTTAATCAGGTGTGGGATACAGGGCTGCTCAGGGCTGTCCTTCGCAGTTGACTTTGATTTGCCTTGTGCTCTAGCAAAGGAATGGATGGGTCTGCCAGCTGTGATTGTGTGACATCTGGGATTCTGTAAACTTTCCCGAGGCATAGTATTGGTCTTGATTTGTTAGTAGTTGTGCTCAAAGAAGAAAAAAGGAAAGAAATTAGATTCAGGAATTTCTTTTCTTTTTTTTTCTTTTCTTTTTCTGAGACAGGGTTTCTCTGTGTAGCCCTGGCTGTCCTGGGACTCACTTTGTAGACCAGGCTGGCCTCGAACTCAGAAATCTACCTGCCTCTGCCTCTCAAGTGCTGGGATTAAAGGCGTGTGCCACCACTGCCCGGCATGATTCAGGAATTTCTTATCTCTCTCCCCACTCTATCCTTTCTCTCTTATCTAGTGATAGGGAGTGAAACTGGGGGTATAAAGGGTTGGATAAAGAACTAACAAAGTAGCATAAGACTAGCTACAGGGTCCTCCCACCCTGGCTCACCTTCTGGGCCCCCGAGAAGGCGTGGTAGAAGCAGGACACGTAAGTCATGATGGCCTTCTCATCTGGCCTCAGAGTGCCTACAATATCTGTGCAGAGAGAGAGAGAGAGAGAAAGAGAGAGACAGGAGAGAGTGAAAGATGCAGGAGGGAGGTGGCCAGCCAGCCCGAGGCTCATGCGGGAAGAATAGCGCTTGCTCTGGACTGGAAACCAGCGGAGCTCAGACCTGGGGGACATGCCCTGCCCTGGTGCACACAAGGGCCATCGGGCTCTGAGGGAGGAGCCTCATTTTCCAAGAGGCCATTGAAAACTAACCAGACTGTATGAAAGGAGCTGCATTCGGGGCCAAAAAGGTCAAAAGTTAAGAGACCGTTTCTGAAACCCTAAGCATAATCGTGTCACCTGACCTACCAGCCATTTGCATAACCCCCTAAAGATGCTGGGCTCTATGGTGCACACCTGCAATCCTGGCACTCAGGACGCTATGGCAGGAACCGCTACAGAATCAGATTCTGTCTCAAAGAGTCAAACATTGTCAGACACTGGCAATCCCAGCACCCGAGAGGCAGATCAAGGCTGGCCTGGTCCACACATTCAAAGTTCCAAGATTCCAGGACAGCCAGGATTATATCAAGACATCCCCTCCCCCAAAAGTAAAAAGCCCCAGGTGGTAGCACATAGAGCATCATGACTTTAGAGCTAGCTGAGCTATATGTACGAGACATTGTCTAAAACAGAAACAAAACCCCAAAACCAAATCAAACCAAACGAAAACAAAACAACCTTTAACTAGAGAGATGGCTCAGCAGTTAAGAGCATTGGACTTAGGTTCAATCCAAGCTCCCACATGGTGGCTGACAATTATCTGTAACTCTAGTTCCAAGGGATCCAACACCTGGCCTCCCTAGGTATCAGGTGCACAGACATACATGCAAGCAAAACACTTACATAAAATAAAAGCCACAATAAATAAATAAATAGATAGATAGATAGATAGATAAGAAAAACTACCTAAGCAGAATGACCCATGGCTAGCTAATGTTTTCAACTTTCCTTGCCTAACTCTCAAGTCAGTGTCTCTGCAAGCTGCACCATTTCACTTGCTGAGGCCTGCCTGTGTAGCCTTCACCTGGCAGCCCCAGTTTCGAATGAAGCCCCTTTCCAACTGATGGTCCCAGCTCCCAGAGGACCACACCACCCTGTCCACTGACTCCTCGGATCACATGCCCTGTCTATCTCACCTACTAGGAAATACGCTTCCTTGCAGCAGGAACTTGCCTGTGTTCTCACTGCCTGACCAGAGCCTGGTGTACAGCAGGCACTCAATAGACTGTGCAAGGACTAGATAGGCGGCAATGCCCAGGACTGAGGGAGCTGGCTTCCAGTCCAAGAGAGGCCACTGCCGTCTGCAAG
The DNA here is from genome assembly GCA_902729485.2 of Mus minutoides. Classification (NCBI taxonomy): domain Eukaryota; kingdom Metazoa; phylum Chordata; class Mammalia; order Rodentia; family Muridae; genus Mus; species Mus minutoides. Next base: position 587,375 of record LR753336.1, on the reverse strand, counting down.
AGAAATGAAGTGAGCGTGGGAGGCGAAAGGCAGCGGCGGCATTGGGCAGTGGCGGCGAGGAGGGCTGCCTGGCCCTGCCTGGTACCTTCTGCGCTCCTGAAAAGGCATGGTAGAAGCTGGACACATATGTCATTATGGCCTTCTCGTCGGGCCGGGCTGTGTTCACGATGTCTGTAAGTGAACAACAAGGGTTAAAGGGCCCGAGCAGGGGTGAGATCACTCGTTAGGACCCACAGGCTCCCCAAGCCACAGCTCAGCCAGGGGAAAGACCCTCTAAGCTGATTCAACAACAGCAGTCTCGCGCTCAGCTGGATGGGTTCAGTCACATCCTAACCTCCCCCATGGTCTCAGGAAAGGCCTATACTGTGGGAACTGTGCTGGAGTGAAGCCACTTCCTTTCTCTGAGAATGGCCTCAAGGGGCTGTAGGACAGTGAACTCCAAAGGCCACCAGAGGCCAGAGACATGGGTCCTGCTGGGGGGTGGTGCTGGCTGGGAAATGGAGCAAAGCCGGAAAAGGAAAAAACAACATTCCACTTTGGCAGGCTCCAGACCCCAGGCCTTTGGCTGGTCAGGAGAAAGGCCAGGACTGTTCACAGGAAGCCAGGAGCTGGCCTCTTCAGCCTCCTTGCCCTTCTGTGGTACCAGAAAATTGACCCTTTAAGCACTGACACCCCCCCTCCTTTCCTGCAGCCTTTCACCCTGGCTCAGCCAGCTAGCTCCCCAAGGTTTTCTTGAGGCTTTGATGACTTGTGGAACCCAGTGAAAGCTAGGTCCAGAGAGATAAGGCCCAAGGAAACATGGTGTTGTCTGAACACAGGGGAGGTACTCACCCTCAGCATCCAACATCTTGGGGATATCAAGGTATTTCTCAGCCACTTCAAATGCATTGTTCAGGTTGGTGACTGGGTCATCCTGGAGAGGCATTGGAATAAACACAGAACCCATCCATCAGAAACAGGACCCAGGCAATGGTAAAAGGCAAAGGCCTGGCCTGAGACAGGGGAGCCTTGAGGGGCAGGGCCAAAGAGTGTCAGGAATTCTCATCCTGGTGTGCTGCTGCTATACAGGGAGAAAGGCCAGCTGCATAACACAATTCCTGCCCAAAGCTGGACTACAACCTTTTCTCTAGAGAAATGCAGGCACACTTCTCATAGAACTGCCAGCCAGCCACAGGCCTCAGCTAAACCCTGTGCTCTGAACCTTTGAGGGTGTGGTTCAGGCTTGAGAAACCATAAGGCTCCGTGAGTGTGTGTGTGTGTGTGTGTGTGTGTGTGTGTGTGTGTGTGTATGTGTAGTGAAGAGGATCCATGTTTCCCTCCCCAGATCCTGCTGCTGCAACAACAGCTACAGCTTGTTTAACAGGCCTGATCTACCTCACTCCCCCACTAGTTTTCCAATATAACAAATTCCTCCTTCCTACCACACTGAAGCAGGCTGGGTGCAGGTGTTCCCCTGACACCCCGACTCTTGTGTTCTCTCCATCTCCAGGGGCCCTTCCCACACCAGAGCAGCTTAGGGGTACCATCATTCTCCAGATGTCTGGAGATGTCTGGCCCATAACTCTGCAACCGCATCAGCCTAGTATGGCACAAAAGGCTAGTTGCTTTGAACATGGTCCCCTGCCTTTCCCAAGAGGCCAGAACTTCAGCTTTGTATAAGCAAATAAAGGGCAAAACTCTGCACAGGAAATGGTGGCCAACGGGAAGGTTCAAAATTCCTTCTTTCCTTCTCTGGACAGAAGAATGCTTCTAGAATCCAGAAGGTCAAGAAAGGGAGGGGATCAATGGTCAAGTAAGACAGACCTAAAAACAACCCAGCCAGCTGCTATGCCCATGGAGGACTTGACAGTGCCCGAGAGCATCCAGGAGGTAAGCAGATGGAAGCTAACTCCCACCCTGTGCTGGTCAAGAGCTCAGCTGTGGGTGGCTTTAGGGATGGAGATCGGAGGTACCCACCTTCCTTAGCTTGTCATACTCAATCAGCTCAGGTCTGTGCCGGTGGATGAGTGCATTGAAAGCCAGACCATCCTTCCAGCTGTAAGAGAACACAAAGGTTAGGAAGGGGGTCCCTGCAGTGACTTTTCTTTTTTGAGAATTCTAGAATGTTTTTTGTTTTTGTTTTAAACAGAAATATTTTAAGAATGTGCTTTTGGGGGCTGGTGAGATGGCTCAGCAGGTAAGAGCACCCGACTGCTCTTCCGAAGGTGATGAGTTCAAATCCCAGCATCCACATGGTGGCTCACAACCATCCGTAACGAGATCTGGCGCCCTCTTCTGGATTGTCTGAAGACAGCTACAGTGTACTTACATATAATAAATAAAATAAATCTTTAAAAAAAAAAAAAAAAAAAAAAAAGAATGTGCTTTTGTTTTAATCTCAAGTATGGGGATAATGGGGCTGCTTTGGACTGTCCACAGCAGCTGTCTGTGATTTGCCTCATGCTCTAGCAGAAGCATTTTTTTGTTAGTTGCAGATAATTTCTGTGATTGCATGATGTTTGGAATTTTGGTAAGTTTTCAGAGGGTATGTAAATGCTGGAGCCCTAAGAGGTGAGGTGGGTGTTTTCATTGGTCTTTTAGGTGATTGGTTGCAGTTTTTCAGCAGCCATGGTCAAAGAAGAAACAAAAGGAAAGAAATTAGGCTCAGGGATCAATCTCCCTGGCTGTTTCTCTCCTATCTAGTATTAGGGAGAAGAAATTGAGGGATAAAGGGTGAGGAAAAAAAAAGAATCCATAAAGGAGCAGAGAGCAGCTACAGATTCTTGCTGTTCTGGGAGCCCTGACGGCCTGAGGGCCCACAGCAATGTCTCATTCCACATACAGCAGGCTCAGTGTGTGGCAGGGACTTGATACTGCAGGAGCTTTGAACACAGCCTCTGAACCAGCACTTTGGGGTAAAATATTGATTGATTTGGGGGCTGGAGGGATGGCTCAGCGATTAAGAGCGCCGCTTTTCCAAAGGTCCTGAGCTCAATTCCCAGGAACCACATGGTAGCTCACAACCATCTGTAATGATCTGATGCCCTCTTCTGGTGTGTCTGAAGACAGCTATGGTGTACTCACACACATAAAATAAATAAGTAGGGCTGGTGAGATGGCTCAGTGGGTAAGAGCACCCGACTGCTCTTCCAAAGGTGATAAGTTCAAATCCCAGCAACCACATGGTGGCTCACAACCACCCGTAAAAAGATCTGGCTCCCTCTTCTGGAGTGTCTGAAGACAGCTACAGTGTACTTACATATAATAAATAAAATAAATCTTTTAAAAATAAATAAATAAATAAATAAGTAAGTAAGTAAGTAAGTAAGTAAGTAAATCTTAAAACAAAAACAAAAATAACAAAAGGATAGGCTGCACCAAGAGACAGCCCCCTAGAGGAGGTGGGTGGGTGGGATTTTGCAAGCTGGCTGAACCAATCATGGTGGTACAGGCCAAGGACTAAGTGCCTGGATATTGGGTGGCCAGAAGGTCCCTGAAACAAAATGGTCTCTACAAAGCCAGTCTCTTTTTCTGAGTTGCTGCAAGGATTGGTTCCTTCTAGGGTGGAGCTCTGTTAACACCTGCTTAAAACAGTCACTCATTTCCCACCACATCACTATTTGGAATCAACAGTCCCAACTAGTGTTTAGACTTAGACAGAGCCCTTAGACAGAGCCTTTCCCCTGCCCTATGTGTAGAAGCAGCAAAGGAAATACACTGAACAGAGCCACTAAGGGGAACCTGTGCTGTTAAGGACAGAACACAATCAGCATGTAGTGACTGACACAGCAGGGCCCTGTGGATCCTGTTCCAGACAAACGGTAAAGTCATGTATTGAATGAATCTAAGTTCAGGGGGTAGCCCCCAGGCAGACAGTAGCCTCCTGCTGCCCTGGTCTCTCTCAGTTTACAACATCATCATCTATCCCTTGCCTCCCTCACCCAGGGTCAGTATGCCTGTGGCTGGGCTGAGTTTTGCTCACCTTAGCAGTTGGAAAGCACATTCTTTGTGTTAAAACACAATAGCAATCTATGTGCTGGCCTCTCTTGAAACGTAAAAATGAAGAGGAAGCCTGACTATGGCTTGAGACATGCTAGAAAGCCTGTAGCTGTTTTAAGCAACTTCAGTCTCAGACCAGACAGGGGACTTTCCAATGGGTACACAGTCACCAACAGCAGCTCAAGGACTTACTGAGGTTTGCTATACATCATAGACCAGGATGAAAACATGGCAAGGAAAGTTGGGTATAAGGAAGCACCTGATATGGAAGTTCTGGACGTTGACGTTTTTATATGGGGCTGTCTTTCTCTGGCACCAGAGGAGGAGTCCTTCCTTAGCAGAGGTCTCTGCAAAGCATACAACAGGTGAGCTCAAAATTAAACCTCAGAACATGGCCCAAGCTAATAGGACTTTCAGTCTCAGGCCTGGAGACAAACAAACCCCAGGGAAAGGACAGACATTATAACAACAGCAGCACTGGTAGCCGATCCCATTCTGGCTGTGGGTGATCTTAGCCCATCAATCCACCATCGCACGAAGCCCAACACCAAGACGCCTTGTCATTGGGACCACTCTAGAAAATGGTAAGGGCAGAATCTGAACCTGGTCCCCATCCCTGGCTAGCTGTCATTAGCCTCTAGGCCACATGGTGAGTAGCCCTAGAGATTAGCCTCAGGCTGTACCATCTTCTCTGGGAAACTTGGCTGTCGCCACAATTGTCTCCTATGGAGACATTGAATATATCTATCTTGGTCACCATGGTGACTCAACACCCAGGAGCCCCTCCAGATACTGGCTTTTCTCATTTTGTGGTGTATGCACACAGTGGCTAAGTGGAAAGAGGAAAGTTCTTAGCTGGCCTATGCAGGCCAGAATGCACACCCCAACAGGTATGTGGAGCTTCATGAAAAAGAAAAAGCCAGGCCCAACTCCATCCTGAGTTTGCTCTGCAGCTCCGATCACTAGGATGTACAATGGTGTCAGTCATTCTGGTCTACCTCAAGGGGAGAGCATGGGGTAGGTGTATGAAATAGAGGCCACAGAGCACTGTTGCTCTGGGGTAACCCGGGGCCAGCAAGGGCTGTGGGAAAGATGGGTTCCAAGCAAGCATGGAGAATGGAGACAAATTAATTCATCCCATCCGAGGAGAGTAAAGAGGTACTCTCTGCCATGTCTTACCTTCCACAGAGATGTCTTGGATGGCAAATCTGAGGATGATGGTCCAGATCATTCCCAGGGTCATCTTTGCATTACCATCCACAATCTCTGCACACAGGACAAAGGTAAGGAGAAAGAAGGCTGTTGGTGAGAGCCAAACTCTTTGCCTCACCCTAAGGCACAGCCTACCTTACTAGGAGCATGCTCTAGACTAGATAGTACTATTCTAGAAGCCTGCTGGCACTGTCCCTAAGCCTCTGAACACAGCTTCCTAGCCACGAAGGCCTTTTCTCCACTGGCCAGCTCACTAATGATCCAGCTCACAGAACCACTCCTCCAAAGACTGTCCCAGGCCTCTGGGTCCTCGCCTCAAACTCGTCATCCACTACTACTGTGGTAAAATTCCATCTTTATGCGAGCAGCCTGCACTCAGGGTTAAGGGGTCTTTTGTCAGTCCACTGGCTATACTATCACCTACTAAGGACTAGTCACTCCCTTTCCAATCATCTTGCCACTACCCACACAATCTTCTGCACAAATAGACAATGCTGCCTCCTAGTGACCCTGCAGTGTAGTGTGATTTATCTTGTGCACCTGGCCCTTTAAAGGAAACCCCAGTTTCTAACTTAGCTGGGCTGGGTGTGGTGGCCCACACCTTTAACACCACCACTGGGGAGACAGAGGCAGGTGGATCTCTAAGAGTTTGAGGCCAGCCTCAAAGTGAGTCTAGGACAGCCAGAGCTCTGTTACACAGAGAAACCCTGTCTCAAAAAACAAAATAAGCTTAGCTATTGGAACTGCTTAAGCCTATAACCTTCAGTGGTAGTTGTCTCTTGGACAGGATAGGTTAGTAAAAAAGCCAGCTGAGGCAGAAAAAAAGGAATGGGGCTAGCAGAGTGAGAAGACAGTTGGAGGACATGTTAGGAGACTGAGCCGAGCAGATAGCTAGAACAGTTATAGTTTGGAGCTGCTAGTATTGAGAGGTTGGGCAGAAGAGACAGTTGAAGCACAGTGTGGGAACTGAGGGAGGAACGGCGGGAGAGACACCTGAAGAGGCTGGGCTGGAAACTGGGAGGAGGGCTGACAGGGAGTTACCGTTACAAAACACCTATCCATTTTACATTGCAGCCTGCCTCTGGACACAGAAGATGCCCCTGCTTAAAGCTCCTTTACAGTAGACAGTATTAGGCAAGCACTCTACCACTTGAGCTCTAGGGGAGGCAGAGGAATGGAATGTCTGCTCCATCTTCCCAGGATTCATTATCAAGCAGGGCTATCAGCCTGCTGCAGCATGGAGACAACTAGCTCTCCCACCAAAAAAGCTAAGCTTCAAGAAGCCCAGGCTTCCTCAGTCAAGGGACATGACCAATCTCACAGCTGCCACAGGTATAGGCTGGCCAAAGTTCCGGGAGGAAGAGGGCTCTCATTACACATCCACCAGCTGCCTCTGTGACCTGCAGCTGTGCTTCAAACTGCCACCCCCTCTCACAACCCTGGGGAAGAAGAAGCCATGTTCCTCAATTGCCAGACCATGAGAGGCCAGGCAAGGCCAGCCAACATTTTTCTCGAAGCTGCCCTTTACCCTTGTCTAGACATGTGACAGTCATAGATTGGGACAGGATCACTTAGAGCACGCACAGAGGAAACATTTGCAGACCAAGCTGTCCTCCAAATGAAGTGGAGACTGGAACATAAGCTGGGTCCCTCCTCTTACCCCTCTGTATTTACAGATGAGCCTCTGAGCAAAACAAACGCAGCTGTGAGAGCCCAGGGCTGGATCGGAGCCCGGAGAAAAGATCCATGCAAGGACATAAAATCTCTGGGTCTGACTGAATTTTGGGTTTTGGTTTTTAAACAAACACCAGCTACCTCTACTGTGGCATGCAGGGCTTGGCACCCCTCCAGAGGTCCCAGGCCGGGGCAGGGCCTTGGAACTCAGAGGCACATATTCTGGCCTATCATCCTGCCAAATTCTCAGTCCTGTCATTAACACAAATTAGTTTTCTTTGTTTTTCTAAAAGCTGGGACAACATGGATGTCAGGGCAAGAAACTCTGCTTTGACTAATGAGCAGAGAGGCTGTTGGCAGCCTCTGGGCTCCATGAGCCTCTCCTCATCCAAAGGCGCCTGGGAACTCAACCTCAGGGCCCCAGGAGCTGCTGCTCCAGGAGGGGTTGGCCGAGACAGAGGGCTCCGGGGTGTCCAGATCCATGTACTCAGCCTGAGCAGCTGAAGCAAAGCCTAGGGCTGACCTTTGACCTTGTGCTTCCTGCTCAGGCTACTGACTCCCCTCTCCTCCTTGTATCTCCTTCTACCCACATGGACCAGGCAGAGGTGCTCTTGACAGACATAAACAAGGTCATGTGTACAGGGGTCAATTCAGAGTTCCTCCTTACTCCTGGTACATGCCAGCTTTGCTTAAGGGTATAGAGGTCATGGAGCCTCCCTGCTATCAAGTGTAGGAGCCGTTGTTAGTCACTACCAGCAATGCTTCCTGTATTCATTCAGCACGCAGAAGTCTTATCTAGGAGCCTAGAGCCAGGCCCCCTGCCCTGCTTACCTTCTGCCCCGATGGACACCAGCTTGACTCCCTTGCTGGCGATGAAGTCCAGGGCTTTGTTTACATTGTTGATCTTGTGCACTCGCATCTTCCCCCGCTCTGGTTTAGGTAACCTCTCCCCTGAGAAGACAGGTGGTGATGGGGATCTTCACAGCCACTCAAACCACTCCCAGCCCTACCACACAGGCTGAAACTGTCAAGCTTCCCAGTGGCAAGGGGGCAGCGCCAGGGCCTGCTAGGGCAGGGTATAGTATGGGTTGCACAGTACTACCTGAGCCTTACCTGAAATGACCTCCAGCAGAAGCATAAGTTTGAGCCCATCCCTGAAGTCCTCATCGATGTTCTCAATCTGAGTGCCAGCCTTCCGAAGATGGGAGTTGCACCAAGCTGTGAAGGTCTAGGGAAGAGGAACAGAGAAGGGATGGAGGTAAGCCAGCATCAGGACTTTACACCAAGCAGTACTGACCCTCTCTATATACCATGTCTTAAGACAGGTTCTCACGTAGCCTAGGCTGGACTCAAAGATGACCTCGAAATCCTAGTTTTTTAGTCTCCACTTCCTCAAATGCTGAGACCACACAGCTACATACAATTTTTTCCTGATCTTAAAAGTGATCCAGGGCCGGGCGTGGTGGTGCACGCCTTTAATCCCAGCATTCGGGAGGCAGAGGCAGGCAGATTTCTGAGTTCGAGGCCAGCCTGGTCTACAGAGTGAGTTCCAGGACAGCCAGAGCTATACAGAGAAACCCTGTCTCGAAAAACCAAAAAAAGAAAGAAAGAAAAAAAAAAAGTGATCCAGGTAGGCTGTTAAAAGAGGCATTCCCAGGCAGACACCGGTCCAAGGGGTCATAGGCTTTCTTTACGTAGCATCCTGCCTCAGCAGGACCTCAGCTGTGACCTTCCTATTACTGGACACATATGACTTGGGCAAGAAAACTACTGGGTGAGCAAAGTATTCTACAAAGCAAGCCTCACTGGAGCTGAGGTAACCGAGCAGCTAAGCCCTCTTCTGTAAGGCAGAACTCTGAGCCCCAATTCTGACCCATAGTTTGCAGCCTCACAGGTCAAACACCTTGGCCTCCCTACACAGTCCATTCTTCCAAATGTTGGAAACTGGATGTGCCTTAGGGGTGGCTGAAAGGTAAGTAGTATCTGGGAAGTTTCTGAAGATCAAGTAGATGATAAAAGCACGTGCTCTGGAAGAGAGCTACAAAGGAAGAAGCTGCAGTCCCAGAGCCCAGCATACTGTAAATGATGGCAGAACACCCAAGAGCAGGGCCACTCAGTGCCTGCAAGCTGGAGCTTGTTATCTGTGCCACAGAAGCGGCTCAGATCAGTTAATACAAACAAGCCCAGGCATCTTCTGGGGATACTGGCCCTCTCCCTCCCACAGCAGGATCTGGGAAAACCCAAGCCTTTGCTCTCCTAGGAGCCCCCAGAACAGAAATGGGCAGCCTGCCAGGAACATGCAAGAGCACATTCCATGCCTGGGGTGTAAGCAAAGGCCACACGGGGTGCCAAGGGCTTCCATGGAGCCTCTGGCCAAGCATCATGTGTTTTGACAACTGCCGGCGGGCCTGCTCATTCAGAGACTCAGCAGAAGGCGCCTTCCAGACAAAGACACTGCCTAATAATACACCAACCTACAGCGAGGACTCAGCAAAGGAGGGCAGCTGGAGTAGCCAGACCCAACCGCTCACCCATGCTGCTATGCACAGTGCTATGACTGGGAGACAGAGACCCTCCTGGTTGCACACTGCTGTTTCTCACCTACCCATGCCTCTGCCTACTTTGTAGCCTTGCAATGGAGCCACCACTTCCCTATCACTCAGAACGCAGCCCGTGTGGGTGTGGTGATGCACACTTATAACTCCAGCACTCAGGAGGCAGGCAGGAGGAGCATAGTGTGAGGCTAACCTGAGCTAACATACCAAGAATCTGTCTCATAACAACTAACACTTAAAAGCACAGTGTGGCTCCTCCTAAAGACAGACCCACCACTCTCCACAGTCCAGTTCTGACCCAGTGTCAGCTATTGACCGCTGACAATGATCTCTTCTGTCACCCACAGAAGGAAGGACCCCAGAGCAGGCTCTCACTCACCTGTTTGCCAATACCCTCCTCCTGCAGTCCCATTTCCCCTTCTTTCACCTGACAGGTCTGAATTCAGACAAACCAAGTCTAGACTTGGCTATAATTCTGAGACAAATTTTCTAACCTTTCCTAACATCCATTTTTTTCTTCCATAACACGGCAATGAAGATGCCACTGGGGCTGTGAATATTATAAAGACCTGTGTGTGTGTGTGTGTGTGTGTGTGTGTGTGTGTGTGTGTGTGCATGCTAAGACAGTAGTGCTCAGTGTCTCCTGATTTCAGGAGTCCTGTCAACTGCTTCCTCAAGTAGTTGGTTGCTCAGAGCTATGTCCACCTGGACTGCAGGTACAGACCATGGCTCACATCATGCAGCAGTCTCCACCCATGTCTATTTTTTCTTTTCTTTTGGGGGATGGGGAGAGTGAGAGAGGCTAGCACCCCTCTCACTATGTGGCTTTGAACTTTTTAATTTTGAAACCTAGAAGAGGGCATCAAATTCTCTGGAACTAGAATTATACACAGCTGTGAACTGCCATGTGGATGCTGGGGATTGAACACGGGCCTTCTGGGAGTGCTCTTTACCACTAAGCCATCTCCACTGCGTTGACTTTGAACTCTCAATCGTCTTGCCTCCCCCTCCCAAGCACTAGGATGACAAGTGTGAACTACCATGCCTTTTTTAAAATTGTTGTATGGATTCTAGCAGACACACAGCCCAGTCTCCTGCCGTGTGTGATCCTTCTTGTTGTCCAAAATACAGTGGGCAGGTTCTGTACTCAGAGATAAGCTGGGGCATGATTCAGTGGTGGTGTGCCTGCCTACTGCACAAAGACCTTGGGTCTTATCCACAGCACTGCTAATCTCAAGAGCAAAGCTCAAGGGGAATTCGCCCAGAGTGCAGAAGGAGACAAGGCTGAGCAGGCCATCTCTGCTCTTCATGTGTGTGAAAGATGCTGATGGACAAGGTGACCAAGTCACACCTGACAGCCTGAGCTTGTAGGAAGGCAATTCCTGGAGGGTGAGCTTCCTGGTACTCGGATGTCACTCAGAGCCCAGGGCACATGTCTGACGGGTATCTTTGCCTACATGTGTTACTCTAGCACGCTGCGGGAAGGGAACAGATGAGGGTCTCCATGCCAGCTTCTTTGGTAATTTGTTCTGTTTCCAACTGACTTTCCCCATTGGGCTTGTCTCTTGTCCTGTAAAATGGATTGATCAGAGTCCACCTCCTGTAGTTGCTTTAAGTATTAATTGTGGAGAAAAGCAGTTAAGCATCTGTCACAGGCCAGAGAGATAGTGCCAGATGAATCACACACGCAATGGTTCCTTCCTACCAATCCTCAGGAAGGGCAGGATGCCCTCTCTATGCACAGGCCCTTGGCCTACTCCTGCAGTTTAGAGGCAAAATGAGTGTATATGTAGATAGATGTCCCGTTCGTCCCCACACAGGGAGATGATGACTAGACCCTACTGCTCAGGGGCAACCACCTGTCCTCACAGGGGCTGCCATACTGCTTGCCCTTGAAACACACTTTCCATCTTTACTCATGTCCTCTGGGAAGTAAAAGTCTTGCCTCTGCCACTGACTGAGGCAAACTGCCATAACCTTGGGCAGAAAGCTGAATGGCGACCAAAATCTCTCCTAAGATGAGGATTAAACAGAGTGATGCAAGCCAGTCATTCTACATGGGGCCTGCCTGGCACATGAGAGGCTCAAGGTCATGCACATCTATCTGTCTTTCTCACTGTACAAGACAGAGCAGATGCCAAGAAGACATCCAGCAAGAGGATACAGAGGTGCTCCTTCCTGGCCCTGAAGTGTTCCAGGGAACTGAATAGCTAGCTGTCTGCTGATGTGTAGCTGTCCTGTCCTGAAATGAGGACACTCAGGAAGCTGGGTGGGAACAAGTGGCTGCAGTCGCCACTGCCCCATACAGCAGGATAAGCGAGGGGGTTCTAGGGTTGAAAAGGGACATTAAAAATTCATAGCTTTTTATACTTGGTTACAAAAATAACACTCTGCTGAGATTCTTCCTCTCCCTCCCCAGTACATATTAGCACTGTGAGGTGGATGACAGAGGGTGGTTTCTATAGCTGGAGGCCTCACTCCCTGTGCCCACCCCAACTGCCTCCTCTGTGCTCAATTCCCAGGCCTGCTTGCAACAATCCAGTTGCCTGGAGTCAGCCATCTGCTATGTGTCTGTCTCTAGGCCAGGCCTGTAGAGTGAGTGCCTAGCAGGAATCAAGCCCTGACAGAAAAGATGGACATGGAAGCTTTAATTCCAGCACTCAGGAGGCAGAGACAAGTGGATCTCCGTAAGTTGAAGGCCAACCTGGTCTACATAAGACAACCAGGGCTATGTAGAGAGAACCTGTTTCAAAACAACCAAACAACAACAACAACACTGCAACACCACCAGATAGAAACTGAGTTGGCATACCCCTCATCCTTAGCAGGGTCAGTACATGACCAATCCAGTTACATTCCACCTCAAGCATCCCTTAGCAGTGAGGAACAATCACGACAGCAGATTCGTCACAACCAGCTCACTGCCAGCCCCACTCCACATGCCTGCCTCACAGCAGCATGTCTACTCTCACACAGTTTAGTGAAGCAGTACTAATACTGCTCCTAGTTGACAGAAGAGGAAATGAAGAGCTTTGGCCAAGGCAGCTGTCCACACCAGTCATACCCATTGACAGAGAGAGAGAGAGAGAGAGAGAGAGAGAGAGAGAGAGAGAGAATATGAATATATATGAGAGAATGAACGAATATATATGCAGCAGCGGTGAGGGGATCACAAAGAATAAGACACAAACGGAAGCAGAACCTGCTCATTTTCAGGAGCAAGAATAATAAGGAATGACAGCAGGGCAGCTTCCCAGGTCTTGCACATGGAGTGTGTGTGTCAGGAGCAGGAGGCCAGTGTGTTAGAACCAGGAAGAAAAGAAAGGTGCAGAGAAAGCAGAACCTTTTTCTGGCAGGAGGAGGGCAGAGAAGCCACGTCAGGAATGCCTGGTGTGAGTTAGATGCAGACTCACGGTGGTCTCGGTGTCACTGGGGAGAAGCCAGAGTGTCTGCATGGGCTGTATAGCACTGAACTGGTTTTGGAGAGTCCACAGACTTCATCAAGAAGGTGCTGTTACTGCTGAAGCAGGCAAAGTCCTTTTGGGGCGGCCATGCTGCTCCCGGCCAGAGGCATGATGAAAAGGCAGCCGGAAGAGAGGGGAAGCTCTGTGCCCAGCACGACTTTAGGTGAGACCAGGGCTGAGCTGGGTACAGTGAGCAGCCTCCTTAGGGAACCTAGCTAGGGTTGGGGGAGGGGAAGAAAGCTTGGCATCACTGGTCATAAAGTCCTTCCTGTGTCACAGGGTCCCCTCCCAGCCATCAGGATGTGGGGCGGCTGGGTAAATGAATGATGGATATTGTTTGCGAAGTGACTTAAGCGGCCAGGAATGTGGCAGCAGTGGGCTTTAATGAGCCTTTCATTGATGGAGACACCTCCCCCAACCCAGAGAGGTGAGCTCTCTCTGGGTTGTCGCTGAGCAAGAAAGCAAACACTCCCAAAGCCAGTGGCCAAGTGCCATAGCAGGCTGGGATGGCAAATACAAGGATGGCCCTTGACAGTATGCAAGGCTCAGTTGGCTCAGCTGGAATTGTCCCTTCTATTTTCTTTCTCATTCCCCAGTACAAAAGTCGTTCTTTGCACTCAGCACAGAACAAGAAGCCATGTAATGTCTGTCTGAACCTAAGAGATAGGCTGTGATGTGTCCCAAGGCTAAGGCACACATGCTGGCCCTGATGTGAAGGGACAAAGAGTTTGGCCTACCCAGCACACCACACATGTGGGTTCCATCAACCTCTCACTTGACACAATTTTAGGATAAACTGTTCAATACCTCAAGATTCACCCCCCTGCCCTCTTTCTGCACTGCCACCCATTCAGCAAGCCAATCCACTGCCTGACCCAAAAAGACTGAACTGTACTTCCCTTGGCCTAGGGTGAACTGAAGTTGCCCACAGCAACCTCCCCCAAGGAACACAGAGGCCAGGGGTCCTGGGGTTTCAAACCTCATCTCTGAAATACCGTGTTGGGTGTGTTGGGTCTGAAGGTCCGCTGGGGCACCGGCTGCTTTGAGGGAGAGGGCGCCATCCCACCTCCTGAACTCCCACCTTGTCTGCTGTGGCCTCTGACAGTGCCCATGCCTCCTGCTTCCATGGGTCCTCAGACGGGACATCCAGGGCTTGGCCATGGAGAGATCCAGTTATTTATTTCTACGGTAAATAGCCACCATTGTTATCGCCTATCTGCCAGGCTCAGGCCAAGCTGGACCCAGTGAGACAGCTTTTCACTTCCTGAAAGCAGAGACTGCTCCTGGGCCCTGGGCCTTGTCACTAACTATAAAGGTACTTTCAGGGCTCAGCCTTCTGGAATCTAGGTTACCAGCTGCCCAGGCAAAGAGGTGATCACTTTGCTAGTTTCTAAGGCCTCTGAGTGATACAAAGATCCATTACCTGCACCAGATCCCTGAGGGGATGGAACCCAGGGGCCACAGCAACACAATACAAATAGCCTTTGAAGCACAGGGAACGGGGACACACTGCTGAAATGCCAGGACACTGAGCCCAGCTTAGACCAAGGGCAGAACAGGCTGCCCCATGACAACATGGCCTAACTTGAAAGCAGTTCCAGTGAACTATGGCAGCTTCTCCTGTTCTGGTCTGAAGTTGCCTTATTCGGCATTTTCTCAGCCTACATGACAAAGCTGACTTCCATTTGGAGGAGAGGCATAAATACTGCAGAGTGCAGTCGTGAGCATTCCAAAGGTCCTGCGTGTCTATCCAGGAAGCAGCTCCCCCAACCCCTCCTCCCAGCCCGGTTCCAGGCAGGGCCAATCTCTTTCAAGGGTGTCAGAGAACATGCACGGCCTTTGGAGTACGGTCTTTCCTCATGAGACATGCTGGCCTAAGGCTTTCTTCTGGTTTGTCACAGAGCTGGCTGAGTGTCACCACTCAGAACTCCCTTCAAATGTCACCATTTCAGGAGGTTTTCCCTGAGGACAACCTCCATGAAGCTATCACTTTACTCTGCTTTATCTACAACACCTATTATTGGAAATGGCATTATCTGTTCACAAGCAGTCCCCTTACCAACTGTAACAAGAATCTACTGAATCTGTCTGAGGACTCTTCTGGGGGGAATGCAGTCTTACAATGAAGCTCTGTTGAGTCCTGGGATTAGGGCTTTTCATAGTTAGCATTTAGCACCTAATGGTTTCTTTTGTTTGTTAGTTTGATACAGGGTTTCACATAGCCCAGGTTAGCCTCACACACACACTCCTCCTGCCTCAGTCTTCCAAGTGCTAGGAGTGCAGGCATGCACATCAGGCTGGGCTTCACTATTTCTGTTCCTATCCTATACTGCAAGTCATTCTGTGGGGAAGAGATTACGAATATATATACCCTGTCAAGGAAGCTAAGGAAGACAATGCTGGTCTGTCACTCTAATGAAGGAGAGGCCAGCCTGAACTACAGAGTAAGACTGTCTCAAAAACAAAAAACAAAAAACAAAAAAGCAAAACAAAACTCAGCAGCCTCCACTGCCTGGTCCAGTCAGAGATCAATAGAAGTGCTATTCATTGCTGCAACAGCAAGGTTTCAGAGCATGCCACTCCTCAGCACCACCGCCACAGTGCAGCCTGGCCCTTCCTGGGCTTGCCAAGTTGTTGGCTCTACTATCAAACAAAGGAAAGTAGCATGGTGGTACTTGGGGCGTAGAGAGGAAGGAGGATCAAGGGCTCAAGGCCATCCTTGGCTATACAGTAAGCTCCTAAGGCCAGCCTGGGCTACATGAGACACCCTTAGACAAACAGACAAAAATGAACAAAAGAAAAAAGTAAAGAAGTTAGTAAATAAAAAAGAAGTAAGAATCACCTGCTTGTTATTTCCAAGGACTGGGGCTTGCAGCTCTGTAGTGGGGCAGGTGGGATGAGGACCAATAATGACACCTGTTACACCAGCACTTGGGGATGCTGAAGCAGGAGGATCCAAGTTCTGGGCCAGAGTGGAACATTAAAGTCCCTTTAAATCCAGTAGTTTTCAGTGTGTCTCTGTGTGAGAAGCACCTGGGGGCTCTCCTCTCTTGCCAATTCAGACTATTGATATGCTATCATTCGGATGAAGGAGTTTTTCTAGATCACAGGTATACTTGTATATTCTTCTTTCTCTCCCAACCCCCCTCCCCTTTTTTTTTAGCTAGGGCCTCCCTATGCAGATCTGACCAGCTTGGAACTCATGGAGATACAGCTCACTTTTGAGTACTGGCCTTCAAGGTCTGTGCCACCATACCTGGCCTTCTGTACCCTTCTTAAATACATAGGTTTCAGAGTCACTATTGCTTCTGTGGAATGCAATTCACATAATTAAAGATTAATCTTCTCAAAAGTGAAGCCAAGCTAAGGTGTGGTGGCACACACCTTTAATCCCAGCACTCAAGAGGCATTGGTAGGTAGATCTCTATGGGTTTGAGGCCAGCTTGTCTATAGACAGGGCTGTTATCACAGAAACACTGTCTTGAAGGAAAAAAAAAAAAAAGAAGAAATAATTATTTTTAAATTAGGGCTGAAGAAGTGGTCCATCAGCCATTAGGAAAACGTCCTCTTACAGAGGACTAAAGTTTGGTTCCCAGCATGCAGTCAGCCAGCTCATGGTCACCTGTAACCCCAGCTCCAGAGGGATGCCACAATTCTGGACTTTGCTAGCACCTAACCACACACAGGTATGTAAATAATAGAAATCTAGCTTGGAAAAACAGTCACACCGGGTTTGGTTATATTTATAATGTACAACTGTCTCTACTGTCTACTTCCAGGACATTGACACCACGGAAGACTGTTCGTGCCCACTGGTCCTAGGCCCCAATGACCCACCTCCTGTCTCTGTGGAGCTGCCTCTTCTGGACACTGCATACAGAGACAGCATGCAGCCTTTCCAGGCTAGCTTCTTTCTAGTATGTCTTCAAGATTCAGCCATGCTGAGTCATGTATACACCTGATTAACAATCCCTTTTCAAAGCCTTTTCCACCTTCTGGCTGTTATGAACGGTGGCTGTAAATCCTTGCATGGGTGGGTTTTCAATTCCTTAGGTATCTTGGATGTGGAATTTCTAGGCTGGATGCGAATTATGATTTTCATCATCTGAGGAACTGCCCAATTGCTTCCCAAAGAGGATGTAACATCTCACATTTATATCAGGAATTCCAGTTCCTTAACTAACCATGCTCCTACCTGATCTTTTTTTTTTTTTTTTTTTAAATTACAACTGAGTGTAAATTCACCTCTGTGTGTGTGTGTGTGTGTGTGTGTGTGTGTGTGTGTGTTTTTTTGGGGGGGTGAGTGTGCTGGGGAAATCAAACTCAAGGGCTGGAGCATGCCAGACAAGCACTTTGTTTAACCTCTGTACACCTTCTGTCCTGATTACTGATGTCAAACATCTGTATGAGGACATCCTAACCACTCATTTAGAGGAATGCCTGTTCAAATCCTTTGCCCATTTTTAGATTTCATCCTTTCATTGTTAAGTTGTATAAGAGTTCTTTATACCTGCAGGACATTACATCTTCATCAGAAATATGATTTGCAAATATTTATGTGGACTGTCATTTCATTTGTATAATGTCCTTTGGGATGAGGAGTGCCTCAGCTGTCTAGTGCTTTATCTAACAACCACCATCTCACTCTTGATCTCGAAGAGTTAGGGCTTGCTTTTGGAAGGCCTCTGAGCCACAGAGAGTTGCCTCTGGTGTGTGGTGAGGTGCGCAGCTCCACCCTGTGCATGCATGGGGTGTTCAATTGTTCAGGCACTATTTGTTGAAAAGACTATTCTCCAGCCAGGCAGTGGTGGTGCACATCTTTAATCCCAGTGACACCTATCTCACAAAACAAAACAAAACCCAAAACAAACAAACAAACAAAGTATTCTCTTCCCTAATTAAACTATCTGGCATCTAAAAATCAATTGACAATAGATTTACGAATTCAGGCAGCTTTGCTTTTTCTTCGCCTCCTCCTTTCCCCCCCTTAGCTTTTCAAGAAAGGGTTTCTTTGTGTAACCCTGGCTGTTACAGAACTTGTTCACTAGACCAGGCTGGCTTTGAACTCAGAGGTTTGCCTGCTTCTGCCACCTGAATGCTGGCTCAGTAGGTACAGACATTTGCCACCAAGTCTAATGATCCATGTGATAAAAGAGAATTGACTCAAAGTTGTTCTCTGAGCTGTGGCATGTGCACACATACAAAATAAATTTAGTCCTTAAAAATGGCAGAATTTTACCAAAGGCCAATGACTCAGATTCCCTGGAAGTGGATCCTAGACAATGACACTTGACACAGGAAGGCAGGGTGGAGACAAGGGATAGGTAGCCTGGAGTTGGAAGGAGCTCCAATTGTCCCTGTCTAGTCACACAGAATGCTGGAGCCACCTCACACTCAGGGAACTAGCCAGGCAACCAAAAGCTATTCAGATTACAAGCCACAGAACTGTCCCCAAGGAGATGTGTCCAGCCTCCCAAACCAGAGTCCACCTGTCTAGGAAGAAACTGGCCTGGCTTAATGTTAGGAGGGGAGATGGAGGAGGCAGGCTCAGCCCTCCCCACTGAGATGTTCAGCAGGAAGGAAATGAATGAAGCCTACCTTGGTAGCTACTCTAAAAGTCCAAACATCCATTCCCAAAAGTTTTAAAATTAGGGCTCCACCCACTCCCCTGGCATTCTGCCAGGAAGGTCCTCAGGCTGCCCTTCTCACCTGGAGGACAGGGAGCTAGCTCCAAGGACAAAAAGCCCATTCATCTTCAATGCTTAAAGCTGAGCTCAGGTTTCCTGGTGAGGGTGGGGGACTGAGTATCTGGTTAAACCTTGATCCTTTAAAAAAGATAGACAAGGCAGCTGATCCTGACCTGGACACAGTGGCTTGCAACACTAACCGGTACCAGCGACCCAGTGTTAGAATTAAGATTTTAGTATGGACCAATCTCCCTAATGCCTTGCCTTGCTCATCCAGACAAGAGGAGGCTGAAATCAGACAGGTGTTGATGATGGGCCGTGGTCTAAGCAGGCACCATACCTCTGTGCCAGGGCACTCAGGTTAACTACTCATAGTGTGTAATTGCTACAAACCAGGACATCAGGGCATGGGGACCAGAGCAAGCCATCCTATTCCTCCTCCAGATGGCAGGAGGTAGCAAGTTTTTGCTGGTACTCACAGCACCCAGACACTGGGCTCTCCAACTACAAGAGGATTGTTAACTGGACTGGTTTCACCTTTGCATCTGAAACTCAGTGACCTTTTCCATTTTTGGAATATTTTGATTCCAGTTCACAGCATTCTCTTATAGAAGCAGACAGACCTGGAGGGTGGACCCATAAAGCCCAGAGTATAGAAAAATGAGTCTAGAAATCTGTGGTCTCACCCCCTGAGGGGACCCAGAAGCCAAGTAAAGATGTCTTGCAAACACTGCTTTCACTGGTGTCCTGTCCTCTGACCCTGGGGTTAGAGAGTCTGTCTCAAGAGGGCTTAGAGCCTTAGGGGAATGCAGGAGTCCATACCTGCATCATCAATCTTTTGCCTGAGTCCAAGGTCAACTGGTGTTGCCCCAGAATGACTCCTCTCAGGCTGGCACCCAGCAGGGGCTCAGAGAGCACTAGGTGAGAGTGAAGGTATCCAATCAACCTAGGAGAGGCTTTTGACCAGAAACCCTGGCCTTCTAGTGAAGACTTTGCCAAGAGGCAACTGGAGGAACTAGGAATTATCCAATCTTGCCCCAGCCTCTTATGAGGCTGATCCCTAGTATTACATTAGCCATATGGAGATGCTATGAGGTACACCCTAGGCTTGGGAGTCTCCCCACCAACGCACACATATCTGGTCTATCTCAGACTCCAAGGATGTAAAACCTACATCAACAATAGAATGGTGTCTGTGGAGAGTTTTAAAAAAGAAAAACCAAAATCAGATTCTATAGTCAGAGAGTAATTACAGGACTAGGAGGAACCAGCAGGGAGAGACTGAAACCTCTGACTCACAGCTGGCTCCATTAAAAACGGTGAAACGGTTTGCTCTGGCCGAGTGACAGGGCAGACTCTCCCCCTAGCTTGCACTGCCCACACACTTTCTAAGCCTGGCCCTAGCTAGCAGTGAGCAGACCAGTCAGGCTTCTCTAGAAGCACTTGACTCAGGCACCCTGGGGCAGAGCACACAGCTACCCTCAGAACAGTGAACAGGGCACTGGGCATGGTCAGGTGGGGATTCTATTTCAACAGGGGAGAACAATGGAAAGGGGAGCTTTGTATCCTTGAAACCCACCCTCAAAGCTACTAAGAGGTTGGATCTGAGAGAGCCAACAAGAGGTGTTTTTTGTGACTAGGTGGGGTATTACATTAGCCATAACATAATTATAGAAATGACTCATGATTCTTGAGCCTTCCCTGTGTATGGGGCTGTCTTTGATTTTTACAGGTAAGGTTCCCAGTACTGAAGGAGCTGCCTACTGGTGGGCCTGGAGACCCTGGAGCCAAGATGGGTGTCAACAACTTGCTTCAATCCCCATCAGCATTTTTACATTGCTTCTCATCAGATCCCCAAGAAGACACTAGCCCAATGGCAGTCTCAGACCCTCAGGCAGATTCCCAGCCCAGATGGTATGTGTTGCCCGCCTGTGATGAGACATAGTGCCTGGGCTGTAGGTGAGTCATGGAGGAGGGAGGGCAAGTCAGGTGACCAGGTGAGACTCAGAACTCCTGAGGTAGCCTGGTTACCTTGTCATTCCTGTGATTCTGCCAAGGTAAAAAGTAACCCAAGGAGTTTGCCTTATATGGGCACAACGACAGATTTCAACCCAACTGTTAACTGACCCCACATCCAATCTAGTCTAGGTTGCTCGGGTGACACCCGATAAAGCTGCTCTGAAAGTAGGAAATAACAACTTATGACAGATGACAACCAGTGACTCATAAAACAAAGGTGCAGTCCAACTGCATCCATGCGACTTTTAGACAGGGGGAGGGGTGACCGGCCTGTAGACCAAGAGGCTCTATCATTCCCCCACCCACACCTGGTGGGGAGGGGAGACCTGGCTTAAGGCAGGGAGGGTTGTGGAGGAAATCCACTTCAGACTGTAACTGAACAGCAAGTCCCGGCTAGGTTCTGAGAGGTCTGGTGCTTTCCCCCAGAAGGGCCAGGACAAGCAAGGGCCACTGGGAAGCATGGCTCTTTAGGCTGACAGGACAACATGGGCAGAGTAAGTACAAGGCTTCTTCAAGAGAAACCCCAGCATCAAAGAGATTATCTACTATGTTCGGACTTCTCCCTAGGAGTGTGTGTGTGTGTGTGTGTGTGTGTGTGCGCGCGCGCGTGCACAAGCACTCAAAGAGCAAGACAGAGAAACCCACAGTAGGAGAAAGACTACTCCTAGGAAGAGCCTGGCACCCTGGTGGGAGCACTAGGTTCTGGTTCGCTCCTGTGGGGCTGAGTTTTATCCTGAGGATAAGGAAAGCCTTTTGATAATTAGGGAAGAACAGGAGCAGACACTGGTAAGAGAAAGGCCCCTCCCCCGTGGATGGGTGGAGCAAAGGGAACCCCGCAGTCAGATGCCCCATTACCCAGAACTGAGACCCAGGACATGGAAGGAGATCACAGCCAGGCATCTAGAAGAGCATGGTCTAGTTGGAAAGGGATGCTGGTAAGCTAGTCACTGCAGGGCAGTGTGATACAAGGACAAAGGTGAGAGGACACATGATCTGGGCCTTGAAAGAGGAGCACTGCTCTGATGCATGGTGGCCTGGGAAGAAGGTCACTCCACAGTCAGAACACTGATAGAAAAAGCCACAAACGGACCCCAGAGAGTAGCAGTAGGGTGCAGCACCAACATGAGTCAGGTGTGTGTGTGTACGTGTGCACACGAGTATATAGTCTCCTGTACTACAGAAAGGTTGAAGAGAGCAAAGTTTGGTCTCTGTGCAGATGGGAGCAGAACAGGTTAACAGAGTGACCTGATTAGAGTCTCTAAAAGATAATGTTCACCAAGGCATCAAGACTCCAGGTGAGTGGAGTCAAACCAGGAAGGGGCTCACTGCAGGAGGACAACAGGATGGTGAGACACTGCTGTGTCCCACTCACCAGGCAGAGGGGCTGACTCCTCCACAAGGGGCTGCTACAGCTGTAGAATCTGCATTTTTTACTACCCGCCATGTGTCCTGAGTTATAAGGGCAATGGAAGGAACATTGTAGAACAAGAAGGGCAGGGTTCTAGAATAGTCTAAGCAGTGGTCTCAGCCTTTCTAATGCTGCAACCTTTTAATACACTTTCTCATGTTGTGGTAACCCCCAACCATAAAATTATTTTTGCTCCTACTATTCATAGCTGTAATTTTGCTACAGTTATGAACCATAATGTAAGTATCTGCATTTTACAATGGTCTTAAGCACTTCCTGTGAAAGGGCCGTTGGAGTCCCCACATGGGTCTTGACCCACAGGTTAAGAATTGCTGGTTAGAAGCTGGGCGTGGTGGTGCAAGCCTTTAATCCCAGCACTTGGGAGGCAGAGGCAGGCAGATTTCTGAGTTCGAGGCTAGCCTGATCTACAGAGTGAGTTCCAGGACAGCCAGGGCTATATACAGAGAAACCCTGTTTCGAAAAACCAAAACCAAAACAAACCAAAACAACTAACCAACCAACCAACCAAGCAAACAAACAAAAACCCCAAAAAGGCAGGGCAGTGGTGGCACACACCTTTAATCCCCCAGCACTTGGGAGGCAGAGGCAGGCAGAGTTCAAGGCCAGCCTGGTCAACAGAGTGAGTTCCAGGACAGCCAGGGCTACACAGAGAAACCCTGTCTCGAAAAACAGAAAGAAAGAAAAAAAGAAAGAAAGAAAGAAAGAGAGAGAGAGAGAGAGAGAGAGAGAGAGAGAGAGAGAGAGAGAGAGAGAGAAAAGAAACCTGGACATTTGGGTTTGCATTGGACAGTCGAAAGCATCATATATTGAAACTGTGGTCTATGCTAAAGTGTACACATCCTAGGGGATGGGGGTACAGCTCAGTGATACAGTGCTTGCTTAACTCAGTTATCTAGCCCTGGATTCTACCCCTAGCATTACAAGAACAAAAACAAACAAGAAGGACCCATGGATAAGTTGATCAGCATGCTATAGTGCTCTGTTAGGAGTGGAGATGTAGAATCTGGCAAACACTGATAATCACTGGTGCTGGCACGCGATTGTTTCTCCACTTTCATCATCCAAGATCAGCATGTGTGTGTGTGCCCATGCATTTATAGTCTTTACGTCTCCTATACTGCAGAGAAGTTGAGGACAGCAAGGTTGGGACATTGGCCTGTGTCCTGGATGCCTGCTGAAGGGCTGCAGACACTTCTGTGATGGAGTAGGCAGCCTTGGTAGACATTGGGAACTAAGAGGCACTCAGGATGTGCAGTGATTGGCTCCATTGGTGAAGGTTTATAGTTGAAAAGTACACCAAAGCCAATGTCTAAGTGCAGGACTTTCCCCCAGATTTAACCCAACTTATGGGCTCCAGTGCACACTGTCTTACAAGAGAAAGAGTCAAATGCACCCAGGTAAAGCTGGACATTCACAGCCCACACTCCAACTTCAAATTCACACTGAACTCCCTCTGTTCTCCTCCTGGCATTCATTACCCAGCAAAGGATGCTAGGGTAAGGCTGTGTGCCCTTTGCAAAGACAGACTGGAGCACACCCACCATGGTCACAAAACAACAAGACACCCCTTTCTTTCCCTCTTCTGCAGAGCAAGGTTGTATTTAAAAGGAGAAACAGTCTCAGGTTTTGTTTCCCAAACAGTGAAAACCCCAGGGGCAAGGGCTGGGAACAGAGCAAAAGGCTGAGAACAAGAGCAGCTAGTTCCCGGGGAATGGGTCACCTCTGCCTGTGAAGAAGGTGTAGAGGGACACAGGAAACAAAGCCCCAACCTAAGCTAGACAGCAGAGAAAGAAAAGGAAGCAGCCTTTGGGTCCCATGGCCCAGAGAGAGCTGAGGAGCTATCAGATTCTGCTTGGCCACACCATGTGGCCTCTATCTTTCTCTACATTTTCCACGGCACCAGCTTCTCTGCCAATGCCCCATAAATAACAATGGTTAGCAAACACAGACTGGCTTGCTCCTCCTCTCCTTTCCTGTGCTACACATCTCAAGGCTGGGTGGGGGCCCGGAACTTGGGGCACTGGAGGCCAGGTTTCAGGAAGGTGGCTAGACAGCTCACCACAGGACTATGCTTTAACATGTTTTATTCTTTATTTATAACTGTATTTATAACTTTATTCTCACTGGCTACATATATTAATTTTACTTAGAGGCAGCAATGTTGGTATCAAAGGAAAAAGTTTCAAAGGAACAGCAGCAGCAAAGCAAGGTCTGAGGACAGGGCCTTCTGACACCCTCATCCAAGTATCCCTCTCTCCTTGGACTCGCAGAGGATATGTGCACCAACCAGGACAAGAGCCCATACCTCTAGATGAAAAGTAATGGCTTCTTCCTCTGCCTACTGGGAAAGCATGCTGCTTGTCTCCCGACTGGCAAAACACTCATGCAAAACTCTGTAAGAACAGCTGGCTGCCATGCTGGGTCTAGAAATGTCCCAGAGAGGACTTCTTAGGACTTTTATAGCGTAGTACATCTGGACAAGAGGCTGGCTTTCACATGTATCATAGCAGGTGTGAGCTGGGCCTGGCAGGTAAGAACCTCTTTCTCAGAGGGCAGGCCAAGGGTAGATCATTTTCCATCCTTAACGCCATACCGAGTGGCCATTCTAAGGGGGGAGGTAGGACAGCAGTCCACTCCACCTGTCTGATGGCTATTTTCCATCTACTTAACATTTACTTACTGAGCACGTGTCAAACCATATGCTAGGGCCATAGCAGTGAACACATCAGTGTCTCTGCTTCTGAGATGCTCACAATCTTATGGAGGATGGAGAGCAGAACATGGCTGGAGTTATTAAAAAAAAAAAAAAAAAAAAGAAGTACAAGATGGCTTGCCCCACAGTGAGTTCAGTCCCTGGAACCCACAATAGGAGTATTAACTCCTGAAAGCTGCCCTCTGGCCTCCATGCCTGTGGCTGCAATCTCACACACATGGTACACATGTGTGAATACTACTACTACTAATAATGAATGTTTAGAAAAAAAGAGGTGAAGCCAGGAATGATGGCACACACCTTTTTATTTTTTGGTTTTTGGAGACAGGGTTTCTCTGTGTAGCCCTGGCTGTCCTGGAACTCACTTTGTAGACCAGGCTGGCCTCGAACTCAGAAATCCACCTGCCTCTGCCTCCACGCCCAGCTTGGCACACACCTTTAATTCCAGCACTCAGGAGACAGAAACAGGCCTGAGTTCAAGGCCAGCCTGGTCTACAAAGCAAATTCCAATACAGCCAGGACTATAGAGAAACCCTGTCTTAAAACGAAGGAAGGCAGAGAGATGGCTGGGCCAGAGTAAACACAGAAGCTCACAACTGTCTGTAACTCTCCAGTTCCAGAGGATCCTCTGACACACATGCAGGCAGAACACCAATGTATGGGGTGTGTGTGTGTGTGTGTGTGTGTGTGTGTGTGTGTGTGTGTGTGTGTGTGCAGTGAAAACTAAGATCTAAAGAATGGAAATGGAAAGAGGCTAGCACTGAGGCCCTTGGGGAGGCACCAGGCAAGAGGGAACATGACTGTATCTGGGAAATGTAGATGTGACTGGAAAGACTAGTGGACAAAGCACATGCCACAGGGCCCCATCATGGGAACAAAGATACCTAGGAGCAAGCCAAGCAGGATGATGCTCAGCCCTATGACAACAGCTCAGAGGGCCCAAGGCAAGGCTTGGGCCTAACTACTTCCAACCGACCTGACCGCCTGGCTGTGCTCTTACAATAGGACAAAGAAGTGGTTTCAGAACTGCTCTCCCCACCCCTCCCCCAAGGCTTCCTGTGAGGAAAAGCTACAACTTGTGCTTTTTTGGGCCTGCCTATGGCAGAGCAAAGCTGCCTGTGTACCTCCTAATATCTGGTCTAGAGGCTACATACATGCAGCATTCTGCATGATGCATGTGCTCACCATAGGCTTAGGGAGACTTGTGGGCTCTGTGGCCCCCTAAGCCCACTGCAAAGACACTGTACCTACCTCTCGCTTCTGCTCAGCTCTATCCACTATCACCTCTGAGGTGGAATGAGGAAGACATGCTTACTGTCTGGCAGCTGAGCTGACTGCAGCCCAGTCTTCCATAAAGAGCCGGCTTCTAATGACACCATGGAGCTCTCTTCAAAGCTGCCACTCCCCCAAAGATGCCATCTCTCTAAATCCTGACCACTCTGGGGTAGAGACTCTTGGCAATGATTTTGTAAATAAGAAAACTGAGGCTTCTTTGCCTGAAGTCCCCTAGGCAGGCAGAGAATTTCTGGTATACTCCAGCTTGTAGCCTGAATCCCTGAAAACCAAGCTCAAGAGTATGGTAATACTCCTAACCTGACCACACAGGTCCCAGTAAAGAGGCCCTGCAAGGCTCACAAGTGTATGACCCCCGTGGTCAGGCCTCTGGGGAAGGATGCAATGTGGTGCTCTCACTGGGCTCACTCAGCTGAACCTTCACCAGGAAACCTCTGCCCGACACCTCATTAGCCAAAGTGCTTGTGTTACAACATGGACTAGAGCCCTTCAGATAGCTGGAGGCTCCCAGGTCAGCTCTCAAGAACGCATTGAGATGCTCACACAGATCCTCCTTCTCGAAAGTTATTTCTGGGCTTATTAAAAAGCAACAGTCAAGAAAACCACACCCAATCCAGGTTGGCTGTACTCTCATCGTGCAAATCTAAGACCAGGATTAATTCTTTGGCTGGTTTCAAACCTTCAATTTCAAAGCTATCTAGTTTGTGCTTGTCTACAAAGGAATGTTACTGGGCACCTCCCACTAGCAGCACAGAAAACAACTCCCACTACCGTCACCTGCTCCTCCAGACCAAGCCATATATAGGCAGCCAACTTCAGAAGGCCTCCCTCAACTCTCTACTTCCCACCACTTGATCAGGTTCCCCAACACAATCTTTAGCCATATGCCTCTCTCCTAAGGGTCCAGGGAACCATGAGGTGAGCTATGAAACCAGAGATTTCTCCAACTCTCTCCTCACCACACCCCATCTTCTGGACAGGATGCCATTTCATGCTTGAATCCCAAGCCTCACCAGAAGACCAACTGCTCCATCCTGCTAGAATAGCAAAAAAAAAAAAAAAAAAAAAAAAAAAAAAAAAAAAAAAACCAACAACTGGGGAAAGCCCATTTGGTTCTCAGCTCTGCTGTTCACATGCTAGGTGGCCTAAGGCAAGCCAGGTCCCCTTATCCCCAAGGCTGCATATCAATGCTGAGTGCATGTGAGGCTAAGCTGAAGGAATGCTGGTGTGCCAGCATGTACCAGACAACACAGTTTCTGAGGTGTCCCTCTTGCCTGGGAGCCTCCCAAGGGCAGGGCTGGCCCTGGTCTTTTCGATGCTGTGTACTCAGTGTCTAAAACACTGACTAAATGTTTGTGGACAATGTTGTCTCAGGAGGGCCTATCCACCTGGTCCCTAGACATGTGCCGATTTCTCACCTCTCAAATGCCTCTCCAGGTTGCTCCTTCCCAGCCTAATTCCACCTCAGAAAGAGCACACCTTGAAACACTTCATTATCTGAGAGTTGTGTGCTGGGTTGCATCGTTAGCTCCACAAGGACAGGAGGCCTACTTTGTTCACTTAACAAATAAAACAGAGTGGCCGGGCGTGGTGGCGCACGCCTTTAATCCCAGCACTCAGGAGGCAGAGGCAGGCGGATTTCTGAGTTCGAGGCCAGCCTGGTCTACAAAGTGAGTTCCAGGACAGCCAGGGATATACAGAGAAACCCTGTCTCGAAAAACAAAAACAAAAAACAAACAAACAAAAAAAACCACTACAAAACATCTGAAGCTGGTAAGATGGCTTCTTCCACTCTGCTCCAATTCACTGGCATCCTTTCTCCATTCATTCCAAATCCACCAAAAAGGATACGCTGAGGGTAGGGCACAACCCTTACAAAACTGGGTGTGGTGAGTGTATAGCTGGAACCCTGGTACCCAGGAAAGCTAAGGCAGGAGGATCTAAACTTTGAATCCAGCCTGGTCTACATGGCAATTTCCAGGCCAGCCAGGGGTATTGAGACTCTTGTCAAAACAAACAAACAAACAAACAAAAAACCCTCTAAAACCTCACATAATACTGATACGTGATCCAGTGGCATCGAAGGCCACTACAGGAAGCCCCTGCATGGTGGTCCCTACCCTGATGTTCCCTGGGCTGCGAATCCATGGGGACAGAAACATTCTCTTCACAGGATTCTAAGGCAGGCCAGTGCCTAATGAAGTCCCTCTCCCTGAGCACATTTTTCTGGATGCACAGCCCTCTCTCTCCTCAGGCAGTTTCCGTGCACACGGAAGTGGTGAGCAAGGCAAAGCATTGCAACCATTTTTCCTCTAGCTATTTCTAGGCACACAAAGAACATTTAAGGACTCAAGGCCAGCCTGAGAAAACAATCGAATCAGGAAATACTCACCAACTCAAAGGCAACAGAGCCCAAAAGAAGTCAAAAGTTGAGGGCTTTGCCTTGATGGAAACTTTTCCTGGCTTTTCACAGGCAGTTCAACAAAGTGTGAAGACAGTGGGGCTAATAACAGAATTAGCACAGGATTCAATTAAGAGTTTAGAAAATCCCGATTTCTCAGGGTTCAAGTCCATTCTTTATCAAGAATCAACACATCTTAGTGCCTACTATATCCCGCTTTCCGGAGGTTTATCAACTCACAACAGTAGGAAGCACAGTATTCCAGTGTTCCTTCCCAAACAGGGACTGTCAACATCTTCCAGGTCAAAATTAAAGGGTCAATCCTAAACAAGTCCTCCTGCCCATGTCAGTTCCATGTGGATTTTGAACCGGCAGGCTGTGGGAAGCCTGCTCCTCCCCAGGCTACTGTGGGTGCGCTTTAGGTACTTCTGGGCAGCAAACAGAAACACTCCCCACAGGAAAATGTGTACTTGCACGAGAGAAGCATACACATGCTTGAGAATCCACATCAATTACCTGAGTAATGGACTGAAAAGCTGGGCATTTCCGCCCTCACCTTTTTATCAGGGCAGCTACTAAGGAATGGATTCTTTTCCTCCACTAACAGGATTCTGAAACAGCAGTTCATAGGAGGAAAACAGTAAAGGAAAGGCAGCAGCAGGGCCAAGTGCAGGAAGCAGGTGGCAGGCGGTGGCAAAGTCTACAGAACACTCCTGTGGGTATCAGGTCTACACCACACTCCTGTGTGCTTCACTGTTTGGTTTAAGAGTTAAATTAGGTGGGGGTCGGGGGGGGGGCTGCACACCTTTAATCCCAACATTATTTTTAAATAAAATTTTTTAAAAATTTATTTATTTATTATTTAATCATAGGCAGAGGAAGGCAGATCTCTGAGTTCAAGGCCAGCCTGGTCTATAGACTAAGCTCCAGAGAAAAACGATAGATAGATAGATAGATAGATAGATAGATAGATAGATAGCTGTCCTAGGAACTAAAATTCCAGCCTCTTGGAAAATGACATTCCAGGACCCATGTATTCTCACCTGGCAGCAATCAGTGAGGGTTACCTGGAGCTGCAAAAGCCATTCCACATTTTTGTGGGTCACCTGTCCTGATATATATAATCTAGGATCACTGTCCCTCATCCCCCAAAGAACTCACATCTATTCCCGTAAGAGTGGCCCAAAGGACTGGCCTACCCACTGAATGGCCACATCCAAGATGGAAACACACCTGTCCTGACTTTAAAAAGGGACTGAGGTTAGAGCAACCTGGGCTCCTTTGACCTCCATGACATTATGCTCCTACCTTCTACAGATGGCCCAGAAGTTTAGAGGGTGCTGTGTAATCTCTAACAGTGTGAAACACTGAATTTCCTCAGGGGTGCAAGAGATATTCCAAGCACCCTGTCTAAATAGTGGGGCTCAGAGGCTGGGATAGGACACAAAAAGAAACTTATGTTTAGGAAGATGTTACAAACACCAGATATCCTGGCTCAGCAGACTGAGTAGTGCCCCTTCAGCACTAATACTTTCCAAGTTGTGTTCAGAGAGAACAACTACTTCCACACAAATGCCCTATGGATCCTTCCTGAACCCGGGGAAGCATTGTCAAGGGTACGAAATAGATAAATCAGTCAACATGTCTGAGCCAAAGCTACATCATCTAAACACTTTCCTCCTTTTCAGGACCTAACTAACTGCAAGGGCTAGAGTTCCTGAAGGGCTTGCCTAGAATCCACCACAGGAGCAAGGCTCGCTCAGCGGCTTAGGGAGCGTGCGGAGCCCTGGGCCCATTCTCAGCACGGGTACAGGTGTGTGCTGATATAACTGTTTTAAAGCCATTAGTCACACACACTCACACACACACACACACACACACACACACACACACACACACACACACACAGAGGATATGAGCCACAGGAAACTTTCATGGCTTTCTTGTTTAATCCTCACACTTCCTTCTAAGGCTGTTAGGAGGGGCATACTAACTGTATCTGTGTATCCGGAACCTGCATCCACTTCAGAGGCCCAGTTCCATCCAGAAAGTAGACTATGCAAAGCATGTAAGGAGACACCACATTATAGGCCCCCATCTGGGTGACTGCCCGTGGTTTGTCTGGAATTCAAAGGCGAGGGCACTTCCCTGTTCTTCTTATGGGTGCTTCTACATATAAATAGTTCACCAGATTGTATGTATTGCATTAATGTCCTTATACAGAGCTGCTCTGAGTTTATTTTTGTTGCTTTCATTTCAAGGCTCTCTGTGTTTGTGCCTGTTAGACTTCCAGCCAGGGAGAAAATGACAAGATGCAAAGC
The DNA here is from genome assembly GCA_902729485.2 of Mus minutoides. Lineage (NCBI taxonomy): Eukaryota > Metazoa > Chordata > Mammalia > Rodentia > Muridae > Mus > Mus minutoides. Next base: position 556,629 of record LR753336.1, on the reverse strand, counting down.
TTGTCCTTTGCTCAGAGAGAATCCAGACAGCTCCTGGAGGCACATGGAAGATTAACAACGTAAGGATGCCAACTCACTGGCACTGGGAGTCTTCTGAAAGGCTTTCTGTGGAAGAAGCAGATGTATCAATCTAGCTTTGTGTCGGGTTTCCTCCTTCCCAATGCAGGAAGGAGGGAGCAATCACTACTACCTCTTCCTTCACTAGGAGAACTGCCAGTTACACAAATCACCCAAGAAGGAGCAGTTCAGAAAGAGCTATCTCTGAAAATGTAGCTCTGAGGAGAAAGACTAGTAACAGGGTTTTGGTTTTTTTAATTAGAAAAACTGAATCTAAGACACACTTTTTTTTTTGGGGGGGGTTCCTTCTTTTTCTTTTGGGGTGTTGACAGGGTTTCTCTGTGTAGCCCTGGCTGTCCTGGAACTCACTTTGTACTTTGTAGACCAGGCTGGCCTCAAACTCAAAGAGATCCACCTGCCTCTGCCTTCTATACTGGGATTAAAGATGTGTCTCACCATGCTAATTTAAAACCATCTTACACTTCTCTTCCATTTGACTTGCTTAAAAAAAAAAAAAAAAGGCTGACAGATATTCCCACCCCACACGCATGCACCACCCAGGGGCCAGATGTTTGGTGGTGTCAACTATAGCAGTGGCTCTCAACCTTCCCAATGTTTGGACTCTTTAATACAGTTCCTCGAATTTTGGTGACTCCCCAAACATAAAATTATTTCATTGCTACTTCATAACTGTAATTTTGCTACTGTTATGAATCATGTGAATGGATATTTGATATACATGCAGCTCCTGTGAAAGGCAGTCGAACACACACACACACACACACACACACACACACACACACACACACAGGGATTGAGACCCACCAGTTGAGAACTACAGACCTAGACCAATGACATCATCCAGGTTTTTGGGTTCTTGGCAAGGGTCACAAATATTGTTCACATTGAGTTTCCTGCAAAGGCTCTGAAGACAGGAAACCAGCCCTGTGCCTCAGTTCCTTGCCTGATCTGAGCCATCCTGTCAGGGCAAAACAAAGACTTTTTGTGTTTTTTTCCTTAAACACACACACACACAAAATTTACCCACACTTTTAATGAGCACCTTAATTACAAGCTAAAGAATTAGATATATTTACAGATGACCTCATGCTTGCTGTAATTAGCAATGTGAAAAGAGCTGGCACATCCCTCTGCTGGTTCTTTCTCCTCTCCCCACCCCCACTCCCATCCCAGTTCAGGTTAATTAGGAAGTTTGACCTCCCAAAACAAGTCACTCTGGTCCAGAGAGCCCCCCACAGAGAGGATTGGCCCTCCCTCTCCTTAGTCCAAAATGGATAGGACTTCAGGAGGGTGTGACATGCCTGGGATAATGATGCAGGAGGGGTGACAGATTTCTGAGGGGCCCCACTGTAAACGCTGACAAGTTTTAATTAACACTGAAGATAATTTAACCCTGGCACAGGAAAGGGTAAGAAACCACTCATCTCAGAGGCAAGCGATGGCTGTGCATGGTTCCCATGCTTCTCCCCACTGCACTAAGTTTGTACTTAGCACTCTCCTGATGTGGAAGCCCACACTGAAGGTGCTGCTGACTCAAGCTGTTACTTTCCATACACTTTTTTTGTGCAAGAGTGTCAATAGCCTGATTTGGAAAGTTCGAGCAGGGTGGCCTTCCCTTAGGGTCCAGCCTGCTGCCAACAATAGGAGCTCCTGAGTGCCTGTGCCTGTACAGCCAGCCCCCACCCCCAGCCCCCAGTCAGTTGTCACTCTGCTGTAACATTTTCCAAATTTGCTGTGGGCCTGCGCCCTGTTAGGGGAGAGGCTGGGAGGCGGACATTCTCCTCATTCTTTTCCCTTATTAGGTTGTGGATTTGATTGCTTTGGGGGGGATAGGGGCTAAGTTGAGGAATGGCATCAGGAAGTGACCCCAGGAAGGGGAGGCTGGGAAGGAGGAAGGGAGATGAGCAGCAGGCATGAGCTTTTTTGGGGCGGTGGGAGGCAGCTCTGCTAAGCCCTCTAGTTCCCCTTGATCTGGGTTGACATCTGAGCATAGGCTCTGCGTGTACCTTGTGTGGCAGCCTTTCTGGGCAGTTACATGTGGGTTATCAGTGGGAAACTTTCCTGTTTCTACATCCCTTAGAAGAAATGGCTGCTGACAGCAAGTGATCAAGGGGGGAGGTGTGCTTCTAACATGAGGTCATAGGGTTTTTTTTTTTTCCTGCTTTTGCTTTGAAGAAAGGGGACTGGAGGAAAACCTGGGGGAAAGACTCAGTTGACAGCAAACTTGGCAAGCTGTTGCACTGGGGTCATGGGGAAACCTTGCTGATATTGTCTGTAGCTCATCCAGACACAAAACTGTTCAGGGAGCCGGGTGTGGTGGCGCACGCTTTTAATCCCAGCACTCAGGAGGCAGAGGCAGGCTGATTTCTGAGTTCGAGGCCAGCCTGGTCTACAAAGTGAGTTCCAGGACAGCTAGAGCTGTACAGAGAAACCCTGTCTCGAAAAAACAAAACAAACAAACAAACAAAAACAAAAAAAACTATTCAGGGCTCAACTCTGAAACAAGAAGCCACCTTCCAGATAATGAGGCACAGATGGACACAGAGAGGGCTAGGCCGGGCAACTTGCAGCCCAGTGCGTGTTACCACTTGATGGAAGGTAACTCATTTGAAGTCACAGGCATGGTTTGGGCTCTAGAGCTCCCTGGGGGAGAACTAGAGGAAAGGGGTGGTGCTGGGTTTTCTACTGTGCTGCCCTGCCATTTCAACAGCACTCTCAACCTCCTTAAAGAGGAGGCTAAAACAGCAAACACTGCCTGGATGCAGGATGGAGCGCTTACAGCCTGCTTCTGGATCACTATTTGTCCTGGTTAATGCTCAGAATCATTTCTGAAGGAAAGGCATGCCCTTTCCAACACAACACTGAAACTTAACCCCTGGTCCCTGCCCAAGGGCAAATAGCAGAAAGGTAGCAGGAGTGGAGTGTGGAATCCAGTTCCAATGTTTCCCTAGAACAGCTTGGTGCTTCCCCTCCCACCATATATTTCACTGCCTCCTACCTGATGCAAGGATAAAGTGTGGCCTGGGATATCACAAGTGCTACCCACAGGTATTCACCTCAACACTGCCTCCTAGGGTGCAAACGCTGAGGTGAGGGGCCATCTGGTCTGCTTGTGTCTAGTGAGGAACAGAGTGATCAACCAACCTACTTGCCCAGCAAGCATCCCCACAGGAGCCAGGGTCCATTCGATAAACATATAAACAAGAAAAATATTTTTTTTCACTATATAACACAGGCTAGCACTGAACTCTGAAAATCTCTGACTCTGCCTCACAAGTGCTGGGATTACAGGCATATGCCACCACTCCTGGTTCATGCAAAAGTATTTTGCAACTTATGTCCCAGGCACTTCTTTTCAAAATGGGGGTTAAACAATATATTCTCCAACTACAAGCATGACTCTCAAGTCCCCATTTGATAGAACAGTGATCTCCCTAATTTCTCTGCCTTTCATGAAAGGGAGAAGGGGTACCTCATAAAGACCGTCAGGCAGCTTTGACCTGAGTAGGTAGAAAAGGAAAGGCTGTTTCTCCACCCTCTGGACCTAATGGCACCAGGCTATAGACTATATCAAAGCAGGTAGCACGGGGCCACCTTCCCCACCCCTGCTGGATTGCCCCACAGCAAACTATTAATCTCAGGTAGAGAAAGAGGAGGAGATGGAGCACTGCCGGGTAACTGCAGCCCTTTCTGCTTGAGTGGAGCTGAAGTATGAGCTTCATGCATCATCTGCAAAGGGGAAGATGCACTTGGACAAAGGCACAGCTAGTGATGCTAGCCATATCTTAAAGAGGCCAGAACACTGACCAAAGATGTCAGTTTATGAAGCTCACCAAGGGCACTGCAGCGTCTGAGTCACACAGTCGGCCATGAGCTGAGCATCTGAATAAAGAAGGTATTTAAAAACCAAATCGCCGGGCGTGGTGGCGCACGCCTTTAATCCCAGCACTCGGGAGGCAGAGGCAGGCGAATTTCTGAGTTCGAGGCCAGCCTGGTCTACAAAGTGAGTTCCAGGACAGCCAGGGCTATACAGAGAAACCCTGTCTCGAAAAAACAAACAAACAAACAAAAAAAAAAAACAAAACAAAACAAAAAAAAAAATCAAGCTGGGCGTGGTAGCGTACACCTTTGATCCCAGCACTCGGGAGGCAGAGGCAGGAAGATTTCTGAGTTCGAGGCCAGCCTGGTCTACAGAGTGAGTTCCAGGACAGTCAGGGCTACACAGAGAAATCCTGTCTCAAGAAAACAAAAACAAAAACAAAACAAAAAAGCAAGCAAGCAAGCAAACAAACAAACAAAAACCTCAGTCAAGTATCTCCTGGGATTCTGTAAGCCAACTCTATTACTGGCACCTGGAAGTTTAGCTTGGCAGTAAAAATAACTCTTAGGATAGTGTACTTCTGGGCACTGCAGGGGCAATCTATCACCCATAGAATGTTCCACAGGCCAGCCTGCCAGAATCAAGCCTCACTCATCTTTGAGAGTGGCAGGCAGACCGGCAGTAACTAGGGTTATGTGGCTATCTGCACCAAGGGGCAGTGTGAGGCCTTGCACAGGATGCGGAGACAGTACTGGACATACAAAAGAGGTGTTCCTGGCTGGCAAGATGGCTCACCAGGTAAGAACACTGACTGCTCTTCTGAAGATCCTGAGTTCAAATCTCAGCAACCACATGGTGGCTCACAACCACCCATAATGATATCTGACTGCTCTCTTCTGGTTTGTCTGAAGACAGCTATATTGTACTTATTTATAATAAATAAATCTTTGGGCCACAGGGAGCAGGGACTGAGGGAGTAGAGCGAGGCTGAACCCTATAAAGGATGACAAGTCTGAAGCCAGCCCAAGCTACAGAGTAAGTTCTAGAATACAGTTAGGTTAGCTGTCTAAAAATCAAAGGCAGCTGGAATAGATCCCTACCTGGGTTTGGCCACTTACAACATTCTACCTGTAAAAAATAAGAGGACCCCACAGGGACTTGAGAGGCTAGGGTCTTGTTACTCAGAGGGTTCCAAACCCAGCCGAGCTGAGCAAGCAAGGAGCCCACCTCCAATACCTGGAGACCCCACACCACACACAGCAGTCATCAAGGAGCCCACCTCTAACACCACACACAACAGTCATCAGGGGAGGCACTATTTGAAAGCAGCAGCTATACATGTAGGACCCTCCTCCAACTTTGCCCCCAAAAACTTGCCCAAGCTGTGGTACACATCCCCCAGCCCCACACTCACCTCCTTTATGAAAACTTCCATGACTGACCCCACCTGTCCTTTGTCACCCCTTTCCTCTCCCAAGACAGATAAGAGTACTGTGGACTTGCTGGTGTGCAGTTAGTGGCCTTCTGAGGTCTCGTGTAGCTTTACCCGCTACCCAGATACGCTGTGAGCTCCTCGAGAGCATGGGTCGGGTCTCCGGTTTCTCTCATACCCCAAAGGCTGCATGGCGCTCCACTCAGTAGAGAGGCCCTGCAAGGGCTGGTGTTCGGCCCTGGCGGTCATGTTTCTACCTAAGTACTAGACTCCAGGGCCCATGGAGCCCCAACTCAAGTTACACAAGAAGCTGGTTGGCTATAAAACGCAAACTTACTCTGTAGCCAGTAGCCCCTCGTTTTGCTACCTAAGTGGCCACTTTCAAGAAACCTTCCTAAAAAAAAAAAAAAAAAAAAAAAAAAAAAAAAAAAAAAAAAAAAAAAAAAAAAAAAAACCCAGAAACCTTCCTCCACTTTACAGTTTAATGGAAACATAGTAACCCCCCCACACCAGACTTTTCTAACTACAGCAGTAACCTGGAGCAGGCTCAGCTGAACATAAATGTATAATAAACCACCCACCATGGAAACTAGTTTCAGCCTGCATGAGGGGGAACACATGGACTCTGACACACTTGCCTTTCGCTGTACCCTTTCTGTCTACTCAGTCAGTTTTATCAAGAGGAAGTTTAGTTTCATATTTGAAGGGATAAAGATACACACACACACTCTCTCTCTCTCTCTCTCTCTCAGCTACCCTGCCATTCAGCTACTGAAAGATTTAATAAGTCACATGGGTTACTCTGCCAACAGCAAACACAGACTGCATCATCATCTTTTTGACTGAAGCAGCCAGCTGCCTGGGTCACTAAGACAGAGAATTGACTCCATGGCTCCTTTAGCTTCTGCTGACAGGGAAATGTTTGCTAAAGGATCTCTGGAGGGCAGGGCAAACCCAAACACACTCTTCACAGAGTATACACCAACTTACCTTCTCCCTCTGATACAGTGTGCACAAAAGCAAGAGTGTTCACCAAGAGCCAGCCCCAAGCTCTCTCTCTGCTCCTCCCTCCAGGGAGTAAAAGCCACACAACTAGTCTGACAAGCTGAGTCTTCAAATAACCATGGGTCCAGTGAGACTACATTGTCCTGCACTGGCTTCCAACAGGATACAAAAAGTAGAAATGCTGAGATGTAATCACCTAAAAGTCTACCTCCTTCTTTGAACTAGAGTAGCCCTAGATGCACCTGACCAGAGGAAACAGGAAGAGATAAAGAGTGGGTAGGAGAGGGGTTTACAGAGGAGAGGGCCTAGAAGAGCCGGACTTGCAAGATGGGTAAATCAAGGTGATTGTTAATGACCTGAACCCCAGAATCCACAGGGTGAGGAGCTAGGTCCAGGACACCCAGGGCTACACTATACAGAGAAACCCTGTTTTGCAAAAAAGCAAACAGGGCGGGGGGGGGGGGGGGGGGCTTTTGGGATAGCATTTGAAATGAAGAAAATATCTAATAAAAAAATTTTAAAAAGCTGGGCGTGGTGGCGCACGCCTTTAATCCCAGCACTGGGGAGGCAGAGGCAGGTGGATTTCTGAGTTCGAGGCCAGCCTGGTCTACAAAGTGAGTTCCAGGACAGCCAGGGCTACACAGAGAAACCCTGTCTCGAAAAACAAAAAACAAAAAACAAACAAACAAATTTTTTCTTTAAAAGAAGGAAAAAACAAACAAAAAATAAGCAGACTTCTGACAGGGTATGGTGACATATGCCTGGTTCCTAGCAGTTGAAGGTGAAGGTGAGAATGAGTGACACACAGCAAGACCATGTCTCAAAAGCCAACAGAGGGAACACACAGGCTTCAGGCTTCAAAGGGGCATTGAACGCTTTAAGGCAGAAAAGACAGACGCTTTGTGGAGTCTCACCCTTGATGGAACCTGGGATGGGAAGGGTGTTTGGGCCTGTCCATGTGATAAAAGTTCGGTACAGTCATACTACAAAGCATGAGCATACAGTGCTGTAAAACTCTAGACTCCAAAGTCACCCAAGCTTTAATCAAACACAGGTGCCTACTGCATGGACAACGATCACAGAGATAATTGAAGCCTTTGCTTTACTGTAGTGTAGTTTGGGGGTTCCCACTTTAGAAGTCAGTTCTGGTTTGGTTTGTCCAAGGCCCAGGAGGAAAAGGCTGCAATGTCCAGGTCCTCACCACTTTATCAGCACTTCAGAGGACAAAGCTCTGAGATCTCTGTGCCAGGTGGACTCAGACACCCTGACCTTCCCCAACTGTAGGGTACAGCTAAACCACCACTGGACGAAAGCTTCAACCTTCCCTCCAGCTCCAGAGATATTCCCAATCTCCAGTCTATGGTAGAGTTTAGGAACAAGAAGAGCTTTGCTGGACTCTGGCCTGTATCAGTTTACCTCATGGCTACATTGACTATTTGAGTTAAACACAATCATTTTCATTTCCTTTTTTGAGACAGTCTCTCTTGCTCACTTGAACTTACGATCCTTCTGTCTCAAACTCCCTGATTAAAGAAAGATTGGTGTTACTCAACCCAGTCCCTGGTTCCATTGCTGCGCATGTACTATGAGGGTAAAATCTACTTGAGAGGATAACATGCTGACAGTCCACAATATACCAGAGTAAATTTTGCTAGCTGATATTAGTTTATAGCACAGAACCCAACCTGAAGCTATCTCGTTTACTGTGTGTCCACACTAACCTGTGCAGGCACACGTAGAGAGGCCAGAGGCTGACACTGTCCTGTCTTCCTCTATTGCTTCTCTGCCTGTTTTCCTGAAGAGTATGTATGTGAACCTCATGTATCTGAGTGCCCAGAGGCCAGAAGAGGGTGTTGAATTTCATGGAACTGGAGTTATAGGCCATTTTGAACTGCCTAGTGAAGATTGGGAACCAAACCCTAGTCCTCTATAAGAGTACAGGTTCTGAACCAAGGTTATATCTCTAGCCTTATTTTTGAGACAGGCTCTCTCTTGCTTAAGCCAGAAGTCGCTGCTCTGACTACACTGACTGGCCAGCAAGCCCTCCAAATCTGCCTGTCTTCCTGTACCTTGTGGTTCCAGATATGTGTTGCCATGGCTGGCTTTTACATGTGCTAGGGACCCTAGATCAGGTAGCAAGCACTTTGCTCACTGAACCATATCCCCAGGCCCCTACCTTCCTTATGTACATGTGTGGTGTCCCTGTCCCTACCAACCTCCAAGGCAACTGAGAACATATAGAATGAGATGGAAGAAGACCTGCATCTTTTTAGTCCTCCAACTTCCTTAGTTTAGTGGTCACACACCAATCCCAAAACAGTCCCCAGAGGCCCTGAACTCTTGACAAAACTGAACCCATTAGAGCCTAAACTGCCACTCCTCAGAAATCTCATTTTCCAACTATGCTTGGAATGTTTGATAGGAACAGAAATTTATTTTTAGGCAAGAAAAGTTGTCTCCTAAGCTAACCCTACAGTCTTAGAGCAGGCCGTATTTGGCAAGGGTTGCCTTGGGCTTGTTTATCAAAAGGCCCAGAATTTTCTTAAGTCTGTGGTAGCTGCTCAGGGAATACAGTGGCCTGTGTGCTTTCTATCTTTACGGTCAAAGCTTTGCTCCCACTGAATCTTGGGGTACTCCTGTGTTGCAGTAGAATCCAACTGACCCTTCCACATCTTCCCCAGTTGGGGGCCCAGATCCATTAACCAGGCATCCAGAAAGCGTCTAGAGTTATCAGCACACTGAATTTTCTTCCCTCAGTTGACCCTATCACTGAGTTATAAAAGCTGGGCATGATGGTCTATAATACCAGCTAAGACAGAAGGATTACAAGTTTTAGAGGCCAGGCTTGACTATGTGGTAACTGGCCAGTCAGGGTTTTGTACTAGTCTCTTCCTCAAAGTGAGGACAGGTTAGCATGCTAGGGATGTAACACAGGGATAGTCTGCAGAACAACCACAAGGCCCTGGACCTAATTTCTAGTATTTAAAAAAAAACTTTTGCGGGGCGTGGTGGCGCGCACCTTTAATCCCAGCACTCGGGAGGCAGAGGCAGGTGGATTTCTGAGTTCGAGGCCAGCCTGGTCTACAAATTGAGTTCCAGGACAGCCAGAGCTACACAGAGAAACCCTATCTCGAAAAACAAAACAAAACAAACAAACAAACAAAAAACCTGGCCACCATAGGTGTTGGGGGTTGGGGAGGTTGGGTATGTGCCCGCCCCCACACCTTTAATCCCTAACACCTGGAGAGCAGTGACAGACAGATCTGGGCTCTGCATCAGCCTGATCCACATAGTGAGTTCCAAGTTAGTGAGACCCTGTCTGAAAAGGGGGGAGGGGAAAAGTGACTAAGAAGGCCCTCCCCTCACTGGTGTGTCTATTTCCTGACCACCCCACCAAGAACCATAGGAATGGGTGACTAAAGCCAACATCTCTGAAAAAGACATCTTGATACAGGCCGTTCTGTTTTACAGAAAGTCAAATCTACCACAGTCTTGGCAGCACAGCTCAAATGATCCAAAAAAAAAAAAAAAAAAAAAAAAGAAGTAACTGCCTCACAACCCTAGCGATGTTTACTGTCTGGATACCTTCCAGGACTTGAAAATCTGAATCATGACTGGTTCACAGACAGCCTGCAAGAAGGGCCAATTCATCAGACTGCCCTTGAACCAGCCTGGCAAGTCACTGCTTCCAGACATTTTGAATTTTGAAACTGGGTTTACTTCATAGGCCCAAACTAGAAGATTATGTTAAGTCTTAAAAAAGTTAAAAAAGGAAAGGACAAAAAGAACAAAGAAACCCCAGCCTTTCCCAAAGCAAGCCATGTCGGCACCAGCCAGGGCCACGCTTCTTGCAAGGATTTTAGTTTCATCAGAAATTTAATGAGCCATGTGTCTTAAAAGAAAAGTCGGGGGTGTTCTCAGAGCTGGAAAGAGGTGGATTTATTTTTTTCATTTTTTAATAGTGCTCTTTATTTGCTCTTGGGGGTCTGATGAGAACTTTAGAATTTTTAATTTGTGTTTGTAAAAAACAGGCAAAAGATGAAGACACACGTGGGGGGGGGGGTAGGCCACGGGGTAAAGCTGTTCCCTAACACATGTTGAGGTCCTGGGTTCGACCCCCAGCACTGAGACAACAAAAGGCCACATAGCTGAAATTCCAACTCTAAAAGCCTAGAGAAAAAGACCCTAGAGTGGCTACAAAGGCACCAGCTGCTGTGCATATCCCTTATCAATAAAGTAGGCTGGCCCAACTTCTCTTCTGGTCAGGGAACACAGCCACTCATACCCTTCTGGGCATGGACGCTGTGCAAGACATGTGAGCATTTTTCTGTGAGACCACCTGGCAGCATCTTTTCTGCCCAGGGGCCCCTGGATTGGGTGCAGCACTCCCCTTAATAGTAAGCAGACTGGGTTTCCATGGTGAGAGCAATTAAATACCTTCTATTCACAACAGAGTTAATTCAGACAAGGGTGCTAATGTGCTAATCTAATCTACACACACACACATACACACACAGAGAGAGACAGAGACAGAGACACAGAGACAGACAGAAAGACAGAGCACCAGTGCCCTGAAGACACTGACTGAAGCCAGTTTCCAGGACTGCCTTTGTTTGGCCTTCAGTGATCAAAGGAAGGCCTGTCATTCGGATACCTGAACAGAAGACCCACAACTCCTCTTCCTGCCTGAGATACTCCCTAAAGCAACCCTGTCATGTCATCCTTTTGTCCTTCCCCCAACCCCTAGATGCTGAATCATTTGCAAGCTTCCTTCCACAAGGCAATTTAACCTCAAATTGGCTTCCTCTACTATGGTGGGGAGTCCCAGACATAGCATTTCACTTGTTGCTGTCCCTCACTCTAAAGTGCTGTTAAACATTATTAAAACTGTGGTTAAGAGCACTGACTGCTCTTCCAGGACAGCCAGGGCTACACAGAGAAACCCTGTCTCAGAAAACAAACAACAACAAAAACAAAAACAAAAAAACCCCCTGCACTGTATAGAGAAACTCTGCCCTCTGTACTTGTGGGACTTGGGAGAAGGGGTAAGACGGGCCGCTTACACTCCACCCACTATCAGAAAACCCACTAGAAAGCCAGTGACAGACATCATTCAGCCCTACACCTTTGAGGGACATTTTTGAAAAAGGATAAAACAAACCACAATGCCGCCTTTCTTTCTGTCTGTCTGCAGCGGACACAAATGCTATTGTGCTACTGGTATTCCAGCACCCCATTCAGTCATTGCGACACCATCACAAGGATATTTCCCAAGATGGCTGCACTTTGTTCCTCAGGGCAGTAACAGCCACTTCCAACTACTACTTCCCCATGTCCATGGTTCCACTACAAGACAAAGAATCTGTTCTGCTCCGATATTTAGAAGAAAAACATTTTGGTAAGTCAGTCGTAACTCCACAGGAGAGCACCAGTTTTCCTTTTAGACAGGAAAGCTGGATACTTTATTCATGGCAGTGCCCAGGCGTCCAACAAGTAAGTCTAAGAAAACTGAGCCTTGGAGAGAATCTATGTGTGGAGCAAGTGACAGAGCACACTTTTATATTTACAATATAGTCTGGAGTGGTAATGTGGACCTGTAATCCTAGCACTCAGAAAGCAAATGCAGGAGTTTGAGGCCCTCCTGGTTTACATCAGAGCCTATCCCAAAAAAGAGAAACAGAAAACAAAAATGGGAAGGGGGGGGGGACTGAAAAAGGATGAATCAAGTATCATCCAATCCTGAGCAAATCTTGTGGGACAGTCAAGGGACTGAATATTCCTGGGTGAGTCACTGCTCTGCCCACTTCCGGACATGTTCCTCGGGTCAGTGAGATAGTTCTGAGTGTGGCAGGCACAAGGGATGTTCAGGGTTGTCCTCCACAGAGTCTTGAGTCAAAAAGCAGTTTGTCCCTTCAAGTCAGTCACCAGTTAACCATGTCTCTTGCCACATGGGTCTTCAATACCCACCAATGTGCACCACCCCTCTGAGCAAAGGGAGCTGGCCTTAGGCCGGCACCTTTGGTAGGAATAGGACCCCACTGGAACTTAACATTCTTTTGTTCTCCATGAATTAATTTTTACAGTTTCCTTTTATGTATGGCCAGGGAAACCAACTCTATCAGGCACCATACAGATCTACCCCTTTTTTAAAAAAAAGACTTTTAGTGTCAGGCATGGTGGTGCACGCCTTTAATCCCAGGACTCAGGAGGCAGAGGCAGGTGGATCTCTGTGAATTCCTGCCCATCTGGGGCTGCATAGTTAGACCCTGTCTCCAAAAAATTAGAAGCGTTCTGTGTAGCCCAGGCTGGCCATAAGCTCAGCAGCAGCTGAGGATGACTTTCAC